>ML248918.1:2989-36541 GCA_005239495.1 Nicotiana undulata
AAACTACCCATGTATTTCCGACTGATAGCGTAGGCCACCACATTCGCCTTTCCTGGATGGTACAAGATGTTCATATCATAATCCTTAAGCAATTCTAACCACCTCCGCTGCCTCAGATTTAGTTCCTTCTGCTTGAATAAATACTGAAGACTCTTATGGTCTGAGAACACATCCACGTGGACTCCATAAAGATAATGCCGCCAAATTTTTAATGCAAACACCACAACCGCGAGTTCCAAATCATGCGTCGGATAATTCTCCTCGTGATTCTTGAGTTTCCTTGAAGCGTACGCTATGACCTTCCCACGTTGCATCAACACACACCCCAAACCAACCCTTGAAGCATCACAATAGACCACAAATCCCTCTGAACCTTCTGGCAATGTTAACACCGGTGCCGAAGTCAATCTCGACTTCAATTCTTGAAAACTCTTTTCACAAGCATCGGACCACTGAAACTTAACTACTTTCTGCGTCAATTTAGTCAATGGGGAGGCGAGGGTGGAGAATCCCTCCACAAACCTCCGATAATACCCAGCTAGTCCCAAGAAACTGCGAACCTCCGTCGGGGTCGTTGGTCTAGGACAATCTTTCACTACCGCGATCTTCTGGGGATCAACCTGAATCCCTTCTATGGAAACAACATGACCCAAAACGCGACTGATTCCAGCCAAAACTCACATTTCGAAAATTTAGCATACAGGTGGTGATGACGAAGAGTCTGCAGGACTGCTCTAAGGTGATTAGCATGATCTTCCCGACTCCGCGAGTAGACAAGGATGTCATCAATAAAAACAATCACGAAGGAGTCTAGAAATGGCTTGAAAATCCGATTCATAAGATCCATAAAAGCTGCTGGAGCATTGGTCATCCCAAAGAACATTACCAGAAATTCAAAATGACCATAACGAGCCCCGAAGGCGGTCTTAGGAATATCCTGCTCCCTGATCTTCAACTGATGATACCCAGACCGTAAATCAATTTTGGAGAAGAACCTCGCACCTTGCAATTGATCAAACAAATCATCTATTCGAGGCAATGGATACTTGTTTTTGATAGTGACCTTATTGAGCTGCCGATAATCGATACACATACGGAGCGACCCATCCTTCTTTCTAACAAAAAGAACCGGAGCACCCCACGGCGACACACTCGGCCGAATGAACCCCTTATCTAATAAATCCTTCAACTGCTCCTTTAACTCCCTTAATTCTGCTGGCGCCATTCTGTATGGTGGGATAGATATTGGCTGCGTATCTGGTAGTACATCAATCCCAAAATCAACCTCTCTATCTGGTGGAACCCCTGGAAGCTCGTCCGGAAATACTTCAAGAAACTCATTCACGACTGGCACGGACTCGGGGGCCGACACTTCTGAAGCGGTGTCCGCGACCCGGACCAAATGATAGATACACCCTTTCTTAATCATCTTCGAGGCCTTAAGGCAGGAGATAAACCTACCTTTCGGCACCACACCATTCCCCTTCCACTCAATAACCGGCTCATTAGGAAACTCGAGTCTCATGATCTCGTTCGACAGTCGAGCTTGGCAAAGCACGAATAAAGCCAGTCCATTCCTATAATAATATCAAAATCTATCATCTCCAGCTCAATAAGATCGGCCGTGGTAACGCGACCACATACCGTGATAACACAATTCTTATAGACTCGCGCTGCTGTGATAGAATCACCAACCGGAGTTTATACGGAGAATGGCTCATGAAGCCGCTCGGGTTTTATCCCAAAACTTGAAGCAATAAACGGGGTAAGGACAAGGAGGATCCCGAATCAATAAGAGCATAGCAATCAAGTGCTTGAACATTCAGAATACCTGTGACAACATCTGGAGAAGCCTCCGCGTTCTGGCGACCACTCAAAGCATAGAATCGGCTGGGTCCGCCTCTACCACGAGCCCCACCCCTAATTACACCACGCCCTGCTGGAGCTGGAGGACGCACTGAAGATGTGGCGGCTGAAGAACCGGATGACTGGGCAAACCCCCTACCCATGCCCTGACTGGGCGCACAACAGTCCCGCTGAAGATGACCCCTCACCCCACACCTGAAGCATAACGGGCGATTCAGATAACATGCCTCAGTATGGAACCCTCCGCACTGAGGGCACAAAGCCCTCCCCTGCTGCTGGAACCCTACTCCGGAATGACCTGACTGATAGGGTCTCCTACTGTTGGATCCTGATCTCCAATGACTATTCGGTTGATGACGGTGTACAGATGGCGGTGCACTGGCTGAAGACTGAGCATAAAACTGGGATGGCCCTGTTGGCCCCCTCCCCTGAACTAGTCTCCCCCCTGAAACTGCGCTCCCTGAATGACCCACCGACCGGGCTCTGCTGCTACTCTCTCTGTCTGCCCGTATCTTCAGCTTTCTAGCCTCCGTAGCCTGGGCGAACCCCACAAACTTCCCATAATTCATGTTCGAGTGCAAAGCCGTTGTGGCAGCCTCATTCACAACCAAAGGACTGAGACCCTGAACAAATCGTCGAACTCGAGCATCCATGGTCGACACTAACTGGGGAGCATACTTGGACAACCTCACGAACTCCATGTGGTGCTCCCAAACACACATGCTGCCCTGCTTGAGGACCTCAAACTCAGTAGCACGGGCTGCCACAATCTCGGCAAGCAAAAAGTGATTCATGAACGTGTCCACGAACTCGCTCCATCTAGCCGGAGGACTTCCTTCTCCACGGGAACCCTCCCACATCTCGAACCAGGAATATGCTGCTCCCCTCAGCCTGTACGAAGCTAACTCAACCCCCTCTGTCCCTGTAGCCTTCATCACCCGAAGGGTCTTGCACATCTCATCAAGAAAATCCTGTGGATCGGCCTCTGGATCCATACCTGAGAACTCTGGAGGGGCCAACTGCAGAAACTGGTTGACTCTGGAGCCAGCGGAATCTCCTTGTCTGCTGGAGGACGCAGGGGTAGCATGAGATCTTTGGGCCTGAGCGGCCACCAATTGAGTTAACATATGGATAGCTCCTCTGAGGTCCCCCTCGGATGTACCGGGACTGGAAGCTGGAATAGTAGAGGGATCAGGAATGTCAGCGGGAGGGGTTGCAGCACCCTCCGCCGCCGCAGGAACAGAAATGCTTTGATCCGGATTAGAAGGGTCCGGCAAATTCAAGGCCGGGGAGTCACTCTCACCCGCACTACCAGGTACATGATTCACAGTCCCACTTGGGGTGGCATTGGCCTCAAGGCGGAGTCGAGCTCTCGTTTTTGGTGCCATTGCTGGAAAAAAGAATTTCGGAACAAAGCACGAATTAGACAAGGACATTTTCACTCTCTACTTCACCGCACGATATAGAATAACAATGAAAAGAGTAATTTCCTAAATGTCCGTGTAGACCCCTAATTATCAATGTGGTCGACAAGACACCGATAAGAAGGGCTATACTAGACACGGCTCCGAGACATCCTAGGACTCTTTTGAAACCTTAGGCTCTGATACCAAGTTTGTCACGCCCCAAAACCAAGGGACACGACCGGCACTCGACCGGGTAGTCCCAGTCAAGCGGACCTGGATTCCTTTTTTCCCTCCCACGTATTACCCCGAAGATTCCGTTGTGCATCATTTAATTATAATTAAGACGCATTCTTACAATCTGAAATTAAACCATAGAAGTCTGTCGTTTCCAACAAGTGATACAGTACTTACAAATATACAGAATACACAGTCTACTTTACGTGGTCTACAAGTCATACCGCCCAAAATACATATGTACATAACCCACAATTCCTGTCTACTGAGCCTCTAAGAGTACGATGGAGTTATACAATACTTGCCGGTAACAAGGCTCCGGCTATGCCTTACAAAAGTACCAAAACAAGAATCCGGGAGGAAAGGTGGCACGAACCACACTGGGCCCCGAGAGAAGAGAGGCTCACCAAAACCGCTGGTAGGACGAAGAGGAGGCACTACTGTCGGTGTGCTGAAGTACCTGCTATAGAACCACCTACAATCATCACAAGAATGTAGCGCCCCCGGGAAAACGGACGTTTGTACATTTTAATTGTACTGGTATGCATGAACAAACTTTACTCTAGCAAACTCAATAATGCACAGGCAAGAGACAGACAGAGAGTTACACAATTACTGCACAAGACATAGAAAGATATACAATGGAAGTTCCACAATTTTCACTTTATCAAAATCACAATTTCAATTCCATCCTTGTCCCTCCTCATATCTCACCCTTATTCCTCCTGTTGCGGCGTGCAACCTGATCCCACCTGACAATTGTTGCGGCGCGCAACCCTATCCCACCTGACAATTAAAATCACACCCTTATCATTTCTTACATATCACCCTTATCTCCCCTGTTGCGGAGCACAACCCGATCCCACCTAACAATTACATCTCATACCAACAATGACAAATCACAGTTCAATCACAGAAGATTTCAGCAATAAGAATACAACTTCTTTACATAGCCTTTAGCATATACACTCATACTCTTGGATTTATTATCCTTTTAGCACCGTTTTTCATAACGTGGTAGTGTGGTGGTCAACTAAAGACAGACAAGTATTACACTTCACACATCTTATAATTCGGAAAACCAGTTGCACAAATTATAACAATACATGTACCGTATGCTCAAACACCACAAGTGATTTTACAAAGATTAAAGTTAGCCATACATACCTGGAGTCGAGTTTCCCTTTTCAACTTTAACCCACAACCACCGAACCGACTAGTACCGTCAATCTAGTTCACAATTAGACATATTCAACTCAGAATTTGAAGTCATGCATGCAATTCGGACTCTCTCAAGCATTTTGTCAAGCACTATGTGAACCCATTAGATTACCAACCCTATCTTTGTGAAGTTTTTCCCAACCCACTCCCTCTTACTAGATTAGCACCATTATTAAACATGGATGCAAGGTCTTAGCTAATATTTCTAAGAATCAATCCAGGCCAACCCTCCCTTTGTTTAAAAATAAAAAAATTAATGAAAAGAAAGAAAAGGGGTTGGGAACCCTTACCTGCTAGAATGGGGAAGAAGGGGATTACTCGAATTGCCAGGCCTGAGAGACCTTGAAATTCACTTTGATGGAAGGATCATTTCCTTTCTCAAGAACTCTCCTTTCCTTCTCTCTATTTGTTCAGAAAACTTGTTAAAATGAAAGGGGGCAGGGGTTAAATGAAACTGGGGTCGGGTATAAAAATTTAAAAAATTAAAAGACCGTGTCGAATATGCGGTCAGGATGCGATCGCATTCCTGACATGCGGTCCGAATGTTGGACCGCAGAATGGCCCCCAGGTGGGCCAAATTTTGAAATTATTCTGCCCGGGTATGGGACCACTATGCGGTCCGCATACACGTTATGCGTTCGCATAACACCCCTTCAGTTGGGCAGTGATCTGCCCGTGTATGCGACCACTATGCGGTCCGCATACACGTTATGCAATCGCATAGTGCGTCGCATAACCTCCAATTTCTGGAAAAATTAAGTTCTTTCAAATCCGGGGTATTTTTAGAAAATTAAGGTCCGTTTTAAGAATTTCCACAGAGTTAACCACTCGGGGACTTATTCGGGCATTATTTTAAGCAAGAAATTTTACGGGTTTTTACAAATACACAACCCAAGCCAACACGTGAAGCGTCGCAATACACAATATACATCCCCGAACCGGAAGGCAACACAAGGACTGGTGTTGCGGTCAAAGCTGTCTTGAGCTTCTGGAAGCTCGCCTCACAATCATCGGACCAACGAAAATAAGAACCCTGCTGGGTCAATCTAGTCAAAGGTGCTGCAATGGATGAGAAACCATCCACAAACCGGCAATAATAACCTTCTAACCCCAAGCAACTCCTGATCTCGGTCGCCGAAGTGGGACGAGGCCAACTCTGAACTGCCTCAATTTTCTTGGGATCCACCTTAATACCCTCGTCTGATACCACGTGTCCCAAGAATGCCATGGAATCTAACCAAAACTCACACATGGAGAACTTAGCATATAGCTTCTGTTCCCGCAAGGTCTGAAGCACCACTCTCAAATGCTACTCATGCTCCTCCATGCTACGTGAGTAAATCAAGATGTCATCAATGAAGACAATAACAAAGGAATCAATATAAGGCCTGAACACCCTATTCATCAAATCCATAAATGTCGCTGGGGAATTAGTCAAGCCGAAAGACATCACTAGAAACTCATAATGGCCATATCTAGTACGGAAGGCAGTCTTCGGAACATCTGAGTCTCGAATATTCAACTGTTGGTACCCCGATCTCAAGTCAATCTTAGAAAAAACCCTAGCACCCTGCAACTGGTCAAACAAATCATCAATACGCGACAAAGGGTACTTGTTCTTAATGGTGACTTTTTTTAACTGGCGATAATCAATGCACATCCGCATAGTCCCATCCTTCTTGTTCACAAGTAATACTGGTGCACCCCAAGGTGATACACTCTGCCTGACGAACCTCTTCGCTAGCAACTCCTCAAGTTGTTCCTTCAACTCCTTCAATTCTTTCGGAGATATACGGTATGGTGGGATAAATATAGGCTGATTCCCTGGAGCCAAGTCAATACAAAAATCGATATCATGATCTGGTGGCATGTATGAAAGGTCAGAAAGAAACACATCAATGAACTCCCGAACTACTAGCACTGAATCAATCGTCGGAGACTCTGCGGTAGTATCCCGAACATAGGCTAGATAAGCCAAGAAACCATTCTCGACCATGTGTCGAGCCTTCATAAAAGATATAACCCGACTAGATGTACTGACAGATGAACCCTTCCACTCCAACCTCGACAACTCTGGCATCGCTAAGATAACAGTCTTGGCATGGGAGTCAAGGATTGCGTGATACGGAGATAACCTATCCATGCCCAGTATTACCTCAAAATCAGTCATATCAAGCAATACAAGATCCGCCCTAGTCTCATATACACATAATGTAATCACACAGGACCAATAGATCCGATCCACAACAACATAATCGCCCATAGGAGTGGACACATAAACAAGAGTACCTAGGGACTCAGGAGGAATATCCAAAAGATGAGCAAACATGGATGACACATATGAATAAGTAGATTCTGGATCAAATAATACTGAAGCATCCCTACCGAAGATAGAGATAATACTTGTGATCACGACATCTGATGCCACTACATCTGGTCTGGCCGGAAAAGCATAAAATCTGGCTGGAGATAATACCTGTGATCGCGGCATCAGAGGCCACTACATCTGGTCTGGCCAAAAAAGCATAAAATCTGGCTGGAGCTCCACCTGGTTGGATTCAGCATGCCTGAGATGTGGCCGGGTCTGCTGGAAGTAGACCAGCCTGGGTCATAGAATCCATGAACTGTAGCATATGACCCATGATCTCCTAGAAGCCCGGTGCTGTCATAAAATCGACCGGGGCTGGCTCTGTTGCGGGTGTCTCACCCTGCTCCTCAACTATAGGATCCTCCACTGGATCCACTGGTGGTGAAACTAGGGCAACTCTGGGACGTCCTCGCCCCCTACCTCGGGCTGGTGCTCTCCCGCGACCTCTGCCCGACCTCTAGAAACAGGGGGAGCAGCCCCTCCCGGGTTTGGAATGTCTGTTGCGCGCGTTCTCACCATCTGTGAGAGAAGAAGAGGAAGAAACCTAGTACACCATCGACTGCATGATAGGAGATGAATAAAGAGTAGTTTCCTAACACCCTATAACTTCTCGAAGATAATCACGAACGTCTCTGCACCGATCCACAAGACTCCATTAGGCCTTCCCATAACTTCTACGACCTACGTGAACCTAGTGCTCTAATACCATGTTGTCACGACCCAATTCCATATCAGGTCGTAATGGCGTCCAACACCATTGCTAGACAAGTCAACAATGAATAACTTAATGACTTCCCATTTTAACGAATTTCCCATGTAGTAGTTTTAACATAAAAGATTTAACGAGATGCCGATTTAAATTAATAAGTGATGCAGCTAGAAATGTTTATAACCATAAAGACAGAACCCAAAAATCACAAGTCTACTAATACATGCCGAGATCTAGTGTCACAAGTTCGTGGGCAACTAGTAGAATATACAAAAGATGTCTAGCCTACTGTCCAAAATAGAATAGACAGAAACAAAATAAAAGAGATACTCCGACATGCTGCTGAACAGCTCGAAAATGCAGCTCACCGTGGAATCTCGAACCAGGACCAAGAATGCGTGCAAGACGGATAACCAAATGCACATGCCTCAGATCCTGCACAATTAAGTGCAGAAGTGTAGCGGGAGAACATAAAACAATATGTGCCCAATAAGTATCCAGTCTAAACTCGAAAAAATAGTGACGAGGGGTCGACTTGACACATACTAAGGCTAATGATAATAAGTCAAAAACATAACTAAGCATGGATTACAATAAATATACTAAAACTCAATAATAAGAGATGATAAATATCCTTTTGACAACTATTAATCCCAAGAGTTAACATGCGCAAATATTGCCGAGGTCGTACGACCCGAACCAACACAATAATATTTAAATTGTGCACTGTCGAGGGTCGAGCGACGCGAACCATAGATGCATCTATTTAACCTGCTGAGGCGCTTGTCCCACTCCACAAATAGAAAACACATGTTTTTTAATAACAGTCAAGTGTTCTATTCATAACATCAAATAAGTGAAACTCGTCCCTTTGGGATTCTTTTACAACTTTTTGCAATTATTCTTTAAGCAATCCAATTGACAAGTAAAGGCGCAATTAGTTCAAGTATAGCATGATAGGGGTTCTACACTACCCGGACTTTAGCATTAATAGTAGCTACGAACGGAGTCTTGTCACTCCGTACGTACATAGCCCCCCCACAAATAGTCACATATATTAGTTAATTCACCTATGGGAAAAGTTCCCTCTTACACGGTTAGAAAGGAGACTTATCTCGTCTCAAAGCCCACTCCCCGATTCAATAAAGTGCTCAAACCTCCAAATTTGGTGCCAAACGACTCGAAACTAGTCAAACATCATATAAATTAATCTATGCTCAAAGGTTCATATCCCCACTATTAAAGTAATTACACAACCAAAAATGCAAGTCCCCTAAAATTCACCCCCGGACCCTCGTGCCCGGATTCCAAAAATGTTCGAAGAAAGTTGTTACCCATAACCTTAAGAACATAAATATATGATTTTTATCAAATTCCATAACCGTTTTCGTGGTCAAATCTCAATTTTACCCAAAACTTAGGTTTTCATCTAAACCCTTGATTTCACCAATTTTCACATGTTAATCTACACATAATATATGGATTTAACTCATGTTGTGTAGAAATTACTTACCTCAAAGTGCTAGATGAAAACCCTATTCTAAAAGCTCCAAAAGTCGCCCAAGGGATGAACGAAAATGAACTAAATGGTCTAAGTCCCGCATTTAATAAGCTGTGCACAGGTCTCAAATGTCGCATTTGCGACATCTATTTCGCAAATGTGAAGGACGCAAATGTGACAAACACAGCGCATATGCGAACCTGGGCTCCCTCTGCAAGGGTCGCAAATGCGGGCTCTGCTGGGGTCACAAATGCGATCAAAAAGCCGCAAATGCGATCACTGCACAGCTCAGGCTTCTTCGCAATTGCGAAGCCTTTCTTGCAATTGCGAAGCCTTCCTCGCAAATTCGATATTCGCAAATGCGAATAATTATCGCATTTGCAAGACCTGCAACAGCGGCCAAGAAACACCAGAAAACTGGAGTGTTTTCAACTCCTACCACACGTTCGAAACTCACCTGATCCCCTCGGGGCTCCACACCAACTACCCACACAAGTATAATAACCTCATATAAACTTGTTCGAGTGGTCAAAACACTGAAAGAACATCAAAATCCACGAATCAGACGCCAAAACGCATGGATTGACTCATGAACTCAAAAACTTCTAAAAAGACTTCCGCTCGTCCGATTCCTATCAAATTAACTCAGAATGACACCAAATTTTGCGTACAAGTCTTAAACGACATTACATAACTATTTTTGATATCGAAATTCCGTTTGGACCTCGATATCACAAAAACCCACTCCATACAAAATTTAAAGAATTTCTAAACCTTCAAATAACCAACTTTCTATATTAGGCGCCAAAACGCTCCCGGGTCATCCAAAACCTGATCCGAGCATACGCCAAAGTCCGAAATCATCATACTAACCTATTGGAACCACCAAATCCTGATTCCGAGGTCGTTTACTCAAAATGGTGACCGAAGTCAAACTTAGCCTTTTAAGGCCAACTTAAGGAACCAAGTGTTCCGATTTCAACCATAACCCTTCCCAATCTCAAACTAATCATCCTCGCAAGTCATAAAACAGTAAAAGCACATAAGGGGAGTCTTATTTAGGTGGACGAGGTTCTAGAAAGTAAAAAGATCGGTTGGGTCGGTACACATATGTCAAAACCAAATATAATTGCGGAAGCCAATTGAAAATTTTGTACATTTTCAAATCAAGTCACAAAATATTTTTCATTTCCAAAATCATACTTGAAGTTTTTCATAAAAATGAATCAAACTAAATAATTATTCGTTTATGAAAGACGTCCACAACCCTATTTTTTTACAATCCAACACAACTATCTGTGGAGCCTCTATACCAAAAAATAAAGTTACCACCTGGAATAATTCCAATAAAAGAAAATAAGAAATAACATGATAGCTACCACGAGATAAAAGTGGTGTTTCATTATACCTCGGAAAGAGAGTCATCCTAATCCTTTCCACACATCACATGTCATGCCTCTTCATGAAACACGTAAAGAAAATGGGACACTAAAGAGGGGACCCTAAGGACTGAGTACACCACGATGGTACTAAATTCTTGGGACAAACTTTATAAAAATAATGCACCAATATTATACAACGATAAGAAATTTTATCAATTCATGATCCTTATGTTTTAAATAAAAGACAAGTGAACTATAACCCATAAAATAAACTTTTAAAACATTTATATCAATCCAAGATTTTGAATAAAATCATACAAATTCATTCCATTTGCTTTAAGTCATTGAAATCACATTCAGCTCCTTAGGCCTAAACATAAGAAAATCATCCTTACCTTCCACTGGGAGTACTATACAATCACCGACACAAGAAGCTCAACCAAGTTATGTACCTAGTGGCAAGTACATATACTCAACTTGCTCAGGTCATCTCATCGCAGTGCCATACGAATCGACTCAGCCACGCTAATAATAGAACAAAATAGTACCCGACGGAGTGCACTCTTCCATAGTCGATACCACAAAGTGGCCATCTACGCCTACACCGACACTTGTGGTTTCATGACAACAAACAATATATCTGAAGCCAATCGCGGTGAACACAAGTAACTCCCAAAATATTTGATACTCCAAAAATAGATTCATAGCATAGTAGCATCAAAGGATATTTTTTTTCAAATCATAGCATTCATAGAAAATCTAAATCATTTGAACAAAAATTAAATAAACAACTTTTTACATGTTAAATCCTTTAGCAATTTAACATCAATCTTTAAAAAGATACTACAAGTGCTATTCTATTTATTAATTTTCAAAACAAATACTTTCCATGATAACTTATCGTTAGCAGTCAAATATGTATACTCTTATCAATACGTTAATTTTGATAAAAACTTATAACATTTACCTTAAATGTCATTTTGCCAACAAGATTTAAAATAAAGTTTTATAGAACAACATGACACTACATATGCAACATAATATTTTAGTATATGTTGACATCCGTACTTGTTTGTCCCCACAAGCACGAAAGCATATTTGCAAACAATTTAAGCATTAACTCGAAACATGCTTTTTAGAGAAAATACCTCAAGAAGAGTAAGTTTCAATCAACTTACCTCGTTTTCACTTTAATAACATTCTCAAGCTTTTATTCCTGCTCCGACATCCTAACATTGAGTAAAACTGCTCAGACGCTACCAACAAATTGATATCTAATTACATATCTCAATTACAATCAAAATATGACTCAAAAATATTTATCAATATCCATTTATGGCTCACAAGTTGGATACAAGCCTCCAGTTCAAATCGTCCAATAGGTTTACTTACTAGCACATTCAACTCCACTCTTATCATTTAATACCCATTTGAAGTCATCAATTATACTACATTAATTTTCTAATACTGCCAAATTACTATTCATCGTCTTCATTAACCAACATTTCCAGAACATTCAATTTGGTGATTATTTAGTTGAACACTTCCAATTTAGCTAGAAAATGATTTATAGGTTCATTGCATCCTTTCATTTCATTTCTAAGAACACTATTTATCTTTCTCTCATTTTCTCAATAACACTATTCATGCCATGAACTACGGTTTATGAAATCAACTATCCAACCATAACAACTTGAAACAAATATTATAATTACTCTCACCAACTCGTAAGAAATGAGTTTGAAGCATTAGGATTATCTTCTTGAAGCTTTTACTTAAAAATCCAATGTTTGGGAATTTGGTGTTCTTGAACAACTTGAAATATATCTAAGAATTTTAAAAATTGAATGATGTTAATACTAGTGTTAATAAGATGTTATTAACTTAAAATATTCATAAAAACTCACCTTGTATTCTTAAGTAGTCCCCAAGGTCGAATCCACCATGAAAGAACCATTCCCTTGCTCAAAAGAATCCCCAAAAATGATTGGTGCCCGCGACTGCCTTATAAAGGCACAGGTGCTTCAGCGAGTTGTACCTTGCACAATGCAGGTTGTACCTCGTATGCCAAGTTTCCCCCTGCGGGACACCGTTTACTAAAACACCATAATCCTTGTAAAAATGTCCAAATGACGAACGGTTTGAAGCGTTAGAAAGTATACTCGAAGATCTTTCATTTGATAGGTTATTCACGACATAACTCCTTATCTATATCAATATATGCTCGTCCAAAGTTAGGTCTTGTGCGTACTCATTTGAAACTTTAGTCTATCATGAAATTTCCATCTTGACTTGTCCCAAGGGCTCTCCTTAGGTCCTATATCACTTCAAATACACCACGTACATTTGTAATTATGTTCATGGGATATCTTTCATATTGTTAATTAATACTCGCATACAAATAAATAATTAGCACACGTGGACCTCTTAATAGCCTTATAATATTTCAAAACGTTTTTCAGGGCTCTACATAATGAGAAAGACTCTTCGCTGGCACGAACTAATGCAAGACTCACTTTGTCACGACCCAAATCCTAACTCAGGTCGTGATGGCGCCCAACAGTGGGGTCAGGCAAGCCAACACTAAACTTACTAAGGGTTCTTTCTTATTTGATTAAACATTTCAACATATACCAAGTTTTAAAGTCCGAAACATAAATCAAGGAGGATATTAAACCAGTTTTAGCCAAAATAGTCATAAGGAGGCGTGAGCCAATATATATACAGTCCTGTAATCCATAATAACTATCACGTGTGTGCCAGGAACTAGTGTCACAAGTCCTACGGGAATACTAACGGAATATACAAAAGATATACTATACAGTCCCACTGTCTGAAAGAGTAGACGGGAAATAACAAACGAAAACTCCATAGTGTTGCCGAGGATCGTCAGGAGAAGCAACTCATCGTGAAGTCAGGTCCAACTATAATCAGAATCTAGCTCCGGTCTGATAACCAGAAGCACCAACCTCAGAACCTGTACAATTAAGTGCAGAAGCGTAGCATGAGTACATAAATAAATATGTACCCAGTGAGTCTCCCGTCTAATCTCGAAGAAGTAGTGACGAGAGGTCGACTAGGCACTCACTAAGGTCCAACAATATAATTTAACAGAGTATAATGAAAGCTGTAGACATATGAAGGTAGTAAAGAAGCAAATACTAAAGGCACTGAATTCCAAATAAATACTGGAAGTAAATAACAATTACTACTTCATTTTCCCCCCAAATATCTGTCGAATCAATATCCATGAAATCATTAACAACTTATCATGCGCATACGAGATAAGGACAACCGGCATGAGCCATAAAGTAAAATGATCATATCTGTGCACTGCCGAGGGTCGAACGGCCTGAACCAAAAGTGCATCTTTCTATCTCACGTGGCGTACGGCCCACTCTCATGAGAGTGGGGGAAATCACACTCCGCTCGCGGAATGTAAATTGCGAAGCGGTCACATGCACACACAATAATCCTTAAAAATTTACTTTCCATAAACAATTCTTTCCAATTATCCAATTCCATAAATCTCAGGGAAACAATACTACACATAACACGAGTTCATAACATATAATTCATTACAAGGAAGAATATAAGGCATGATGTGGGCCTAACTACCCCGACATAACATTAATAGCCGCTACGTACAGACTCTCGTCACTTTGTACGTAAGTAGCCCCCACAAACATCAACACATAACATTTAGATTACCTATGGGGACAATTCCCTCTTACAAGGTTAGAAATGAGACTCACCTCGTATCGAACCTACTCCCCGGGTCAAGAATGCGCCCGAAATATCGAACTCGTCACCCAAGGACTCGAAACTAATCAAACGTTATGTAAATGTATCAAATTATACTCAAAGCATGGAATTTCTTTTGTTTACTTAGTCAATTCATCATTCTTGAAGAAATCCCAAAATTCACCCCTGGGCCCGCACACTCGGATTCTGAAAATTCACGAAGGAAACACTCACCCATAACCTAAGGATCGTTAATATATGATTTTTGTATGATTTCATAGCCAATTCACGGGTAATTCCCAAAATTCTCGAAAGCCCTAGGTTACTACCCAATTCCTTGATTTTCACTAATTAGGTAGTTAATTTAACTAGTAATTCAAGTATTAAACTAACACTAGGGTATAATTTACTTACCTCTTCAGTAGCTAGGTCTTGGAGTATCTTTTCCAAGCACCCAAGTCTCTAATGGAGGAGAGAAATGGAGGAAATGAGGTAAATCCCATGTTTTAAAGGAACACACTGCCTAACAGTGGTTCCGCACATGCGGTCTCGCACTTGCGAGCAAAGGCTCGCACCTGCGGAATGGGACAAGGGGGCAAATCTCGCACCTGCGGAGTGGAGCCCGCACCTGCGACTCCGCTCCTGCGGAAGGTCGTCCGCACCTGCGAAAAGGGGCAGCCTCACCTGGGGCCGCACCTGCGAGGCCTGGGACCGCAGGGGCGGTCTCGCACCTGCGACTGGGCAACCGCACCTGCGGTCACACCAGATCAGGTGTACCAGTAACTGTTTCAGCTAGTTCTTTGGCCTTGTTTAGTGCCCGAGAGGCACCTGGGCCCACCCGAGCCCCTGTCCAAACCCTTAGAATCAAATCTTAAGAATTTCAAGTTTTTGAATTCGATATCAATGCGCTGAACCGACCTATACTACTCGGAATGAAATCAAATTTTTTGCAGACAAGTCAT
The DNA here is from genome assembly GCA_005239495.1 of Nicotiana undulata. Lineage (NCBI taxonomy): Eukaryota > Viridiplantae > Streptophyta > Magnoliopsida > Solanales > Solanaceae > Nicotiana > Nicotiana undulata. The sequence continues at coordinate 18,383 of ML248918.1, forward strand.
AAATGACATAAGGGATCGGACCTCGATACCACAAAAACACGTTCCAAACCAAAATATGAACTTAAGGAAACTCTTATTCCGATATTAGGCGCCGAAATTCCCCGGGTCATCCAAAACCCATTCTGAACATACGCCTAAGTCTGAAATCATCATACGAAGCTACCGGAATCGTCGAAACTCAATTCCGAGGTCGTTTTCTCAAAATGTTGACCGAAGTCAAACTTTGCCAAAAAGGCCATCCTTAAGGAACTAAGTGTTCCTATATTGCTCTAAACACTTCCAAATCCCGAACCACCCGTCCTCGCGAGTCATAAATCACAATAAGCCATAATGGGAAGTTTTATTTAGGGGAACGGGGTTCGATAACGCAAAACGACGATCGGGTCGTTACATTCTCCACCTCTTAAACAACCATTCGTCCTCGAACGGGTCTAGAATCATACCTGATGTGCTGAATAAGTGCGGATATTTGCTCCGCATGTCCTCCTCGGACTCCTAAGTCGCCTCCTCGACTGGTTGGCCCCTCCACTGGACCTTTACGGCAAAAACTCTCTTGGATCTCAACTGGCGATCCTGTCAATCAATAATAGCAATTGGATCCTCCTTGTAGCCCAACTTCTCATCCAACTGAATAGTGCTGAAATCAACCACGTGAGAGAAGTCGGTGTGATATCTACAGAGCATGGATACATGAAAGACCGGATGAACTCCTGATAAACTGGGAGGTAAGGCTAGCTCATAAGCAACCTCTCCAACTCACCTGAACACCTCGAAAGGACCTATAAACCGTGGGGTCAGCTTGCCCTTCTTCCCAAACCTCAAATACCCTTCATCGGCGAGACCTTCAACAGAACCTTGTCTCCTTCCATAAATGATACATCACGCACCCTCTGATCCGTGTAACTCTTCTGTCTGGACTGTGCTGTGCGGAGCCTTTCCTGAATCAACTTTACCTTCTCTAAAGCATCCTTCACCAGGTCGGTTCCATATAACTTAGCCTCGCCATGCTCAAATCACCCGATAGGAGAACGACATCGCCGACCATACAAAGCCTCAAATGGAGCCATATCGATGCTGGAGTGATAACTATTATTGTAAGCAAACTCGGCCAAAGGCAAGAACTGGTCCCACTGACCTCTGAAGTCAATCACACATGCCCTGAGCATGTCCTCCAATATCTGAATTGTACGCTCCGACTGACCATCAGTCTGAGGGTGAAATGTTGTGCTGAGATCTATCTGGATACCCATCTCACTATGCAATGCCCTTCAGAAGTGCGAGGTGAACTGAAGACCTCGATCTGATATAATGGACACCGGTACACCGTGCAACCGGACTATCTCCCGAATGTAGATCTGGGCCAACCTCTCTGAAGTATATGTAGTAGCCACTGGAATGAAATGCGCCGATTTAGTCAATCTATCCACAATGACCCAAACCGCGTCAACCTTCCGCAAGGTCCGAGGAAACCCAACCTTGAAGTCCATAGTGATGCGCTCCTATTTCCACTCAGGAATGGGCATCTGCTGAAGTAGGCCTCCTGGCCTCTGGTGCTCATACTTAACCTGCTGGCAATTAAGACACCTAGCCACATACTCCACAATGTCCCTCTTCATCCGCCTCTACCAGTAATGCTGCTTCAAATCACGATACATCTTCGTAACACCAGGATGAACAGAATACCAGGAACTGTGTGCCTCCTCTAGAATCCTCCCTCTAAGGCCATCGATATTAGGAACACATAAACGACCTTGAAGTCTCAGAACACCATCCTCGCCAATAGTAACCTCATTGGCACCACCCTGAATCACTGTCTCCCTAAGCTCTGCTAAGCACAGATCATCAAACTATCGAGCCTTAATCTCTCCTAATAACGAAGACTGAGAAACCACATGTGCTAAAACTCGACGAGGCTCTGAAAAGTCTAACCTTACCATGCGATTAGCCAAGGACTGAATGTCCAAGGCTAGAGGTCTCTCCTCTGTTGCAATGTAAGCCAGGCTACCCATACTCTCTGCCTTCCTGCTTAAGGCATCTGCTACCACATTAACCTTGCCCGGATGATAAAGAATGGTGATATCATAATCCTTCAACAACTCAAGCCATCTGCGCTGCCTCAAATTAAGATCCCTCTGCTTGAATAAGTGCTGCAAGCTGCGGTGGTCTGTATAAACCTCACAGGGCACTCCATACAAGTAATGCCTCCAAATCTTAAGAGCATGAACAATCGCCGCCAACTCTAAATCGTGCACAAGGTAATTCTTCTCATGGACCTTCAGCTGGCGCGAATCATAAACAACAATTCTCCCTTCCTGCATCAATACACACCCCAAGCCAACGCGTGAAGCGTCGCAATATACTGTATACATCCCAGAACCTGAAGGAAATACCAGAACTAGTGTTGAAGTCAATGCGGCCTTGAGCTTCTGAAAGCTCGCCTCACACTCGTCGGACCACCGAAACGGGGCATTATTCTGAGTCAATCTAGTCAATGGGGCTGCAATAGAAGAAAACCCCTCCACAAATGGGCGGTAATAGCCTGCTAGACCTAAGAAACTCATGATCTCCGTAGCTGAAGTGGGACGCGGCCAGCTCTGAACTGCCTCAATCTTCTGAGGATCGACCTTGACACCCTCTCCGGATACTACATGCCCCAAGAATGCCACGGAATCCAACCAGAACTCACACTTGGAGAACTTAGCATATAGCTTCTGTTCCCGCAAGGTCCGGAGCACAACTCTCAAATGCTGCTCGTGCTCCCCCATGATATGTGAGTAAATCAAGATGTCATCAATAAAGACAATGACGAAAGAATCAATATACGGCCTGAACACCCTGTTTATCAAGTCCATAAATCCTGCTGGGGCATTAGTCAAGCCAAAGGACATCACCAGGAACTCATAGTGGCCATATCTCGTACGAAAAACAGTCTTCGGAACATCTGAGGCCCGAATTTTCAACTGATGATATCCCGATCTCAAATCAATCTTAGAAAACACCCTAGCACCCTGCAACTGGTCAAACAAATCATCAATGCGCGGCAAAGGATACTTGTTCTTAATGGTGACCTTGTTCAACTGGCGGTAATCAATACACATCCGCATAGACCCATCCTTTTTCTGCACAAATAGGACTGGAGCACCCCACAACGATACACTTGGTCTGATAAACCCCTTAGTCAACAACTCCTTAAGCTGCTCCTTCAAATTCTTCGGAGCCATACGGTACGAGGGAATGGAGATAGGCTGAGTGCCTGGAGCAACATCAATGCAAAAATCAATATCACGATCCGGAGGCATGCCCGGAAGGTCTAAAGGAAATACATAAGCAAACTCTCGAACAACTGGCACTGAATCAATCATCGGAGACTCGGCGGTGGTGTCCCACACATAAACTAGATAGGCCAGACAACCCTTCTCGACCATATGACGAGCCTTCAAGAATAAAATAACCCGACTGGCTGCACTAGTTGAGGAACCTCTCCACTCCAGCCTAGGCGACTTAGGCATGGCTAGAGTAACTGTCTTGGCATGGCAATCTAGCACAACATGATAAGGAGATAGCCAATCCATGCCTAAAATAACCTCAAAATCAACCATATCGAGCAATAAAAGATCCGCTCTGATCTCGAATCCACAGAATGTAACCACACATGACCGGTAAGCCAGGTCTACCACCACAGAATCGCCCACAAGAGTGGACACATATATAGGGGAACCCAAGGACTCACGAGGAACATCCAAAAAATGAGAAAATAACGCTGAAACATATGAATAGGTGGATCCTGGATCAAATAGTACTGAAGCCTCTCTATCACATACTGAGATAATACATGTGATCACGGCGTCTGAGGCTACTACATCTGATCTGGCCGGTATAGCATAGAATATGGATGGAGCACTGGAAGACTAAGCCCCATCAGAGTGAACAGGAGCCAACTGACCTCCCCCTGACTGGTCTCCACCTCTAGGACTACCCCTGCCGACCTGTCCTCCAACTCTAGGTGGCCGGACTGCTGGTGCTGGACCCATAGGCCGATAACCCTACCACACTGCTTTTCCCCAAAGCCTGGGACAATGCCTCTGCATATGACCTAGATCCCCACACTCATAGAAAACTCTAGGTACCATAGCATGCTGCCCCGAAGAAGAACCCTGAATGGCCGGAGGGCGATGCGAACCCTCTGGCATAGCACTGAAGTAGGGGCTGGAGGATCTCAGATGACTGGAATAACCACTGGGTGAACTCTAAATGGATGGAGGGCGGTAGGAACGCTCTGGCATGGAGCTGAAATGAGCCCTCGCTAGAACACCTCGGGGAGGTGGTGGAGGTGATGAATATGAAGGCCTGCTGGGCTGACCACTACCAAACTGACCTTTGCCCCTAGCTGGGGCACCTCTGAAATCTCCTGAGAATCTAACTCTCTTATCCTGCTGCCCCTGCTCCCTGCTCCTCGACCGATAACCCTCGATCATGCGAGCAATCTCCACTACGAGATGATAAGGAGTCCCCATCTCTACCTCTCAGGCCATGGTGGCCCTAATACCTGGATGCAACCCAGCAAAAAATATCCGCACTCTCTCGGCATCAGTAGGTAGTATCATGAGTATATGGCGTGACAGCTCTGAAAATCTGGCCTCATAATCTGTCACTGACATCTGTCCCTACTCCAGCTGTTCAAACTGATATCACAGCTCTTCCCTCTCAGAGGGTGGGATATACCTATCTAAGAATAGCGGTGTGAACTGGCCCCAAGAGATAGGAGGAGAATCTCCTAGCCTGTTGTGGATGTATGACTGCCACCATCTGCGAGCTCTGCCCTCCAACTGAAAGGTAGTGAAGTCCACTCCATGGGACTCTAATATCCTCATGTTGTGCAGTCTGTCCCTGCACCGGTCAATAAAGTCCCGGGCATCCTCGCCTCACTCACCCCCGAAGACCGGAGGGTGCAATCTGGTCCATCTGTCCAATAATTTCTACGGATCACCGTCCGCAGCTGGTCTGGGCTCAGGTAGTGCTACCATAGGCTGGACCCCACCCACGGGCAGTGTACCCGGAGTATGATGTAATGCTGCTGTCTGACCTAAAGCCTGGGCAGTAGGGGTCTGGACTCCCCCTCCCACCTGAGAAGTGGCAGGATCTGCTGGAAATAAACCAGCCTGGGACATAGTGTCCATAAATCGCATCATACGGCCCATGACCTCTTGGAAGCCTGGCGCCATCATGAAGTACACTGGAGCAGGATCTGCTGGGGGAACCTCGCCCTGATCTTCTATGACAGGATCATCTGGTGGTGGTGCAACTAGAATAGTTCTGGGATGCCCTCGTCCTCTACCTCGGACCGGTGCCCTCCCCCGCCTCTACCACAACCTCGGACGACGGGGGTAGCGGCATCTCCCGGGTCTATAACATCGGATGCGCGCGCCCTCACCATCTGAGAGAGAATAGAAGAATGAGTTTAAGTATACCATCGACTGCACGATAGAATATAAATAAAGAGAGGTTTCCTAACACCCTATAGCCTCCTGAAGATAAGTACAAACGTCTCCGTACCGATCCGCAAGACTCTACTGGGTCTGCCCATGACTCGTGAGACTTACGTGAACCTAGAGATATGATACCATGTTGTCACGACCCAAATGCTAACTCAGGTCGTGATGGCGCCCAACAGTGAGGTCAGGCAAGCCAACACTCAACTAAGGGTTCTTTCTTATTTGATTAAACATTTCAACATATACCAAGTTTTAAAGTCCGAAACATAAATCAAGGAGGATATTAAACAAGTTTTAGCCAAAATAGTCATAAGGAGGCGTGAGCCAATATATATATACATTCACGTAATCCATAATAACTATCACGTGTGTGCCAAGAACTAGTGTCACAAGTCCTACGGGCATACTAACGGAATATACAAAAGATATACTATATAGTCCCACTGTCTGAAAGAAGTAGACGAGAAATAACAAAAGAAAACTCCATGGTGCTGCCGAGGATCGTCAGGAGAAACAGCTCACCGTGAAGTCAGTTCCAGCTATAATCAGAATCTAGCTCCAATCTGATAACTAGAAGCACTAGCCTCAGAACCTGTACAATTAAGTACAGAAGCGTAGCATGAGTACATAAATAAATATGTACCCAGTGAGTATCCCGTCTAATCTCGAAGAAGTAGTGACGAGAGGTCGACTAGGCACTCACTAAGGTCCAGCAATATAATTTAACAGAGTATAATGAAAGTTGTAGACATATGAAGGCAGTAAAGCAGCAAATATTAAAGGCACTGAAATCCAAATAAATACTGGAAGTAAATAACAATTACTACTTCATTTCCCCCCCAAATATCTGTCGAATCAATATCCATGAAATCATTAATAACTTATCATGCGCATACGGGATAAGGACAACCGGCCTGAGCCATAAAGTAAAATGATCATATTTGTGCACTGCCGAGGGTCGAACGGCCCAAAAGTGCATCTTTCTATCTCGCCGTGGCGTACGGCTCGCTCCCATGAGAGTGGGGGAAATCACACTCCGCTCGTGGAATGTAAATTGCGAAGTGGTCACATGCACACACAATAATCCTTAAAACTTTACTTTCCATGAACAATTCTTTCCAATTATCCAATTCCATAAATCTCAGGGAAACAATACTACACATAACATGAGTTCATAACATATAATTCATTACAAGGAAGAATATAAGGCATGATGTGGGCCTAACTACCCGGACATAACAATAATAGCCTCTACATACGGACTCTCGTCACTTTGTACGTAAGTAGTCCCCACAAACATCAACACATAACATTTAGATTACCTATGGGGACAATTCCCTCTTACAAGGTTAAAAGGGAGACTCACCTCGTGTCGAACATACTCCCCGGGTCAAGAATGCGCCCGAAATCCCGAACTCGTCACCCAAGGACTCGAAACTAATCAAACGTTATGTAAATATATCAAATTATACTCAAAGCATGGAATTTCTTTTATTTACTTAGTCAATTCATCATTCTTGAAGAAATCCCAAAATTCACCCCCGGGTCCGCACGCTCGGATTCCGAAAATTCACGAAGGAAACACTCACCCATAACCTAAGGATCGTTAATATATGATTTTTTTTATGATTTCATATCCAATTCATGGGTAATTCCCAAAATTCTCGAAAGCCCTAGGTTACTACCCAATTCCTTGATTTTCACTAATTAGGTAGTTAATTTAACTAGTAATTCAAGTATTAAACTAACACTAGGGTATAATTTACTTACCTCTTCAGTAGCTAGGTCGTGGAGTCTCTTTTCCAAGCTCCTAAGTCTCTAATGGAGGAGAGAAATGGAGGAAATGAGGGAAATCCCATGTTTTAAAGGAACACACTGCCTAACAGTGGTTCCGCACCTGCGGCTCAAGGGCCGCACCTGCGGTCTCGCACCTGCGAGCAAAGGCTCGCACCTGCGGAAATGGGACAGGGGAGAAAATCTCGCACCTCCGGAGTGGAGCCCGCACATGCGGATGATCGTTCGCACCTGCGAAAAGGGGCAGCCTCACCTGGGGCCGCAAGGGCGGTCTCGCACCTGCGACTGGGCAACCGCATCTGCGGTCACACCAGATCAGGTGCACCAACAATTGTTTCAGCTATTGTTTTGTCCTTGTTTGGTGCCCGAGAGGCACCTGGGCCCACCTGAGCCCCCGTCCAAATATACGAACAAGTCCCAAATCATAATACGGACTCGCTCGAGCCTTCAAAACACTCAAAACAACGACTGGGCCCACCCGAGCCCCCGTCCAAATATACCAACAAGTCCCAAATCATAATACGGACTCGCTCGAGCCTTCAAAACACTCAAAACAACGACTGGGCCCACCCGAGCCCCCGTCCAAATATACCAACAAGTCCCAAATCATAATACGGACTCGCTCGAGCCTTCAAAACACTCACAACAACGCTAAAACTCAAAATCACACCTCAAAACCCTAGAATCAAAACTTAAGAATTTCAAATTCTTGAATTCGATATCAATGCGCCGAACAGACCTATATTACTTAGAATGACACCAAATTTTGCAGGCAAGTCATAAATGACATAGCGGAACTATTCTCAGTCTCAGAATTCCGTTCGGACCTTGATAACACAAAAACACGTTCCAAACCAAAATATGAACTTAAGGAAACTCTTATTCCGATATTGGGCGCCAAAATGCCCCGAGTCATCCAAAACCCATTCTGAACATACGCCCAAGTCCGAAAGCATCATACGAAGCTACCGGAATCGTTGAAACTCGATTCTGAGGTCATTTATTCAAAATGTTGACCGAAGTCAAACTTGGCAAAAAAGGCCAACCTTAAGGAACTAAGTGTTCCTATACTGCTCTAAACACTTCCGAATCCCAAACCACCCGTCCCCGCGAGTCATAAATCACAATAAGCCACTATGGGAAGTTTCATTTAGGGGAACGGGGTCCGATAACACAAAACGACTGATCGGGTCGTTACACACTTGTAGTATCAACTTCGTGCAGTCTATCTAAGGAAGTTGTCTTTGTAAAACAATTATAGCGAAAGAGTGAGTTCACTAACTTAATGAGTAGATAACGCTTACCCATAACAACTTTAATGAAGACAAGTTATGAATATAATATGTATACATTATTCAAATAATAGGTTTCCAAAATCGAGTCATGTAACCAGTGGGGGCTCCCAACACGAGGAATAGCCAGAATAAACTCTAGACCCCCTCCCCGAGGAGTCAAATCACAATGGTCAATTGTGGTTCCTACTCGAGAGATATGAGTAATGGCATGCTAGTTCTACATGTCCACCAGTGAGGGTTGTAATTGTGCTGTCACGACCCAATTTACCCTCCGTTGGGTGTCGTGATGGCACCTAGTCTTAGGGACTATGTAAGCCTAACATTAACTGAATAACAACAATATTTAAACTAACATACGACATTTATGAAATATAAATCTCTTTAAGATTTTACAATCCCAAAACCGAGAGTACAAGTCATAAGCTCTACAGAGTTTTCTAGAACACCTCTAAATACAATTGTTTCGAAATAAGAGTAAACAGTATAAATACAAAATTAGAAGGTGACTCCGAAGCCTGCCAACGCAGCAACAAGTTTACCTTGAGTCTCCACCGCAAAATCTGTACAGCTAGCTAACGACCGACTGACGTCGCAATACCCGGATATGCACAAAAATGTGCAGAAGTGTAGTCTGAGTACCCAACAAGTATCAAGACTAACCTCACTGGAGTAGTGACAAGGAACAGTCAAGATACCAACTGGACTAAATAACCTGAGCAAGTATAAGTGGAGAACTAACAGAGTACAGCAAAAATACGCATAATGACAATAATGATACAATGCTTACCATAGGAAATAGAAACTACCATTAACAATGGAACACCACAAGAAATAACACAGAAGAGTAAGCTGAACACAGTTTAAAACTCGGTGAATACAATTAAACGAGGGACAAGTAGAAACTAGATGAAAATAACCATTTTCACATAAGGTTTTATCCAATAATCTCCACGAGGTACCGAACCTCAGAATATTCATAATGCACGGGTCCCAATTTATGAACCCTAAACACTTGGAATTTTGTGCTTTCATTAAACCCAATAACTGCACGGACGACGCACATGCCAATAGAACCAGACGAGGGTGTGTAGAAATGATCACTAACATCAATATCCATTTTCTTAAATCATAAGGGGGGATTAACTGCGTGTATGCTTGTGCTAGTGTTCTATCATAGTTCCAGTCAACAAGTAAGAGTAGTGACAATAAATGACTCATAAGAAACGATCATCACGAAATGGACACGGTATAACTCACACGGAGTAGGCACACCATTACACAAATAACAACAATAAAAATTCCCCCAGGCCATCACAAGTCATCACAATCAATCCCAGACATAACCCACCTTGTCTCGCCACGTGCGCAATAATAAAGTAAATTCCCGCCTTGTCTCACCACACGTGCATAATAATGTTCCCACCTTGTCTCGCCACATGCGCAACCCACATATATAACCCTCCTTGTCACGCCGCATGTGCAAATATCTATAGTAATAATAGCACGATAGAAATCTCGTGCAACACAATAACACTTGCACGATAGAAACCTCATGCATCACAATAATAAATGCATGGAAGAAACCTCGTGCATCACAATAACAACCGCACGGCATAAACTTAGTTCATCACAATAACAACCGCACGACAGAAACCTCGTGTATCACAATAATAAGTACAACATCAACATGTCAATAGTACATGAGTACGACAAATAAATCAACTTAGAAATTCCAGAACTCAAAGAAACGGAAGAAACGAACTCACAAGGAAAGACACAACAGAAAATAACAATACCACCTAGCATTTGTTCAACAAGGAAGAGATACTGTGTAGCAATGATCTCCACAATAGTGCAATTCAACAACAAGAGAGATATCACGAGTCAATAATTTCAAATAAGGATAAGGCAACTATGATAAATGATAACTAACTTCATTTAAAATTTAGCACTCACAAAAGAGGCACAACAATTACCATTAAGGATAAGCAATTACAGAAGAGATAATAATGATTTCAAATAGAGATAAGCAATTAGGAAAAGATATCATGGCAATCGAAAAGGCAACATCTTTAGGTAAGGCACACAAGAATCAAATAGGCAATAAGAGGGGAACTTGAAGCAACTAATTCCAAATAAAACACGTAGAGGTGAAACCAATAAATGGGAAAAACTTAACATAATAAAACAACTTCATATCTAATGAACATAAGAACCTACGAGCCCTAAAGGTCAATTTTTCACAAATAAGCCCGCGCATGCACTCGTAACCTCGCGTACACGGACTTTACATGATACAATTAACATAAAAGACTCAAATCCTAAAGGGTAGTTCCCCCACACAAGGTTAGGCAAGATAATTACCTCAAAGCAGACAAACCGATACTCTAAAATGAACTTCTCGGGTGAAATGACCTTTGTACGGCTCAATTCTAGCCAAAATAACTTCAAAGCATAAATAAAACTCATAAGAGACTATTCCGGATCATAAATCCTCAATCTTTATCAAAATCTAAAAATCAACCCAAAAGTCGACCCCCGGGCCTACACCTCGGAACCCGAAAAATTTCACAAAACCCAAACACCAATTCCGATACGAGTTCAACCATACTAAAATTATTAAATTCCGATACCAATTCGTCCCTCAAATCATCATTTTACATTTGAAAGGTTTTCTTCAAAATCCCCATTTTTCCTCAACTCAAAACACTAATTTAATGATAAAAATAAAGTTAAAATCATGGAATATAATAAATTTCTAGGTGAAGAACACTTATCCAATTGATTTGCTTGAAAACCCCACAAAGAATCGCTCAAAACCGAGCTTTAGAACTCCAAAAATGATAAATATGGCTAACCCTAGAAATAGAGTACCTTATTTTCTGCCCAGGTATCAATGCATCGCGAACGTGGAAGACTACTTGCGTTCGCGAAGAATAAAAAATGAAGGCTGCCAAGATGTGCTTCGCGAACGCGACAGCTCGCTCACGAACGCGGAGAGGAAAATCTGATGGCCCAACGACTGAGCTACGCGAACGAGTGAAGCAGTACGCGAACGAGTGAAGCAGTACGCGAACGCGAAGAAGAAAAAATGAAGGCTGCCAAGATGTGCTTCGCGAACGCGACAACTCGCTCACAAACGCGGAGAGGAAAATCTGATGGCCCAACGACTGAGCTACGCGATTGAGTGAAGCAGTACGCGAACGCGAAGAAGGAATTGCATACCTACGCGAGTGCTGGAAGAAGGATGCGAATGCGAAGAGGAAATATTTCATCCTAATAAATTACACTACGCGAACGCGATTTCTTCATCGCGAACGCGATTTCTTCATCGCGAACGCAATGAAGGACACCAGACACCAGCAGATCAGCAGTCTAAAAATAGAAGGAAATGGCCTGTAGCCAATCCGAAATACACCTGAGGCCCCTGGGACCCCGTCTAAACACACCAAAAACTTTCATAACCTAACACGGCCTCGCTCGAGGTCTAAAATCACATAAAAACGTTGAAACTACGACACACCATGAATCGCACTTATGAACTTTCAAATTTTCCAACTTCTAAAACTCACGCCGAAACCTATCAAATCAACCCGGAATGACGTCAAATTTTGCAAGCAAGTCTCAAATGACATAAAGGAGCTGTTCCAACTCCCGGAATCACATTCCGACTCCGATATCATCAAAGTCAACTCTTGGTCAACCTCCCAACCTTCCAAGACTTTAATTTTTCCAATGTTGGCCGAAATGCTTCAAATTACCATACGGACCTCCAAATCCAAATTCGGACGCGCGCCTCAGTCCAAAATCACCACACGAAGCTGTCGGAACCATCTATACCCCATTCCGTAGTCGTTTACACAAAGTTCAAATTCCAGTCAACTTTTATCGCTTAAATTTCTAAAATATAAATTCTTCTCCCAAATTGACTCCAAATCAATCGATAACGGAACTCGGCCACACACGCGCGTCATAAAACATAATACAAAGCTGCTCAAGACCTTATGCCGCCGAACGGGTCTTAAATTCTCAAAACGGCCGGCCGTGTCGTTACATCCCCTCCTCTTAAACAAACGTTCGTCCTCGAACGTGCCAAAAATCATCCTGAAGTCATAAAATCACATAATGCATTCATACAACATACACCTGTGGGTGACCCCACGTCACCCCTATCCATATAAACCTTACAACACCACCTCAACTGTAATTTATCCCTTCCACCAACACCAATAAGCCTTAGAGTCAAAATTTCCACCATCCGCTCGTCTCCAATAGACCCGATTCCCACATTCGCATCTAGTATCAGTCTCAACTAGCTGCAAACACTTATGCCTACACCCATAAAGTACACCCACACAACGTGACACATCACACATAGGCCCATAATAACAGTTTTGATCACAATAGCTGCCCGTAATCAAATCCAGTATGGGCAATTAGCCTCAGATCCATTAGAACCTTGTTTCAACCTCCACAACACTGACAATGACGCAAGAAACACGAAGACCTCATAACTATACACCCGGATCAACAAGTCACATTTAACGCCACTAGGCACACACCCCGTAAGCTAAAACTGAAATAAGCACATGATGAAAATGACGGAATATGTAAGGAGAAACACATAAGAGAAATATCAAACAAGCCCGACAAGCACAACTCTCCTATCAATACCATCCTACGAATCAATTTATAAGGAAAAATCGAAGTATATGAACAAATCACAAGGATCTCATCATGATATAACTCCCACCACGGCACGCAGCCCGGCTCAAACATACAAATTACATGAAATCGCGAGGGTCTCACCCTCAACTCTGAATTACAAGTAGAATATACATCATACCAATTGAAACCTTCCACTAACTCAGTTCAACCAATAGAATCACAACACTTACTGAACTCTCACCCCGGTAGAGCATCCAAATCACAACTCGTAACCAAATTACTCAGGAATCACATCAAAACCTACCATAATTGACAACAAAGATTCACTTCTAGTCTCGTAACTCTCAATAATGAATAAAAACAATGATAGACACGGGCTACAACTCATAGAATCTCCCAACAGGGGAAAACACATAAGCAAAATACTAAATCATGAATTCACCCATAGGTGGGGCAACAAATAAGGGAACTCCCCCGATAAGCAGAACCGAAACAAAATACGAATGATGTTTCTCTGTAACAAATCAAAAGCATACTTGTATGACATCATCTGGCGCAACGACCTCAAGTCTACAATATGAAACACATCAACGGGCCGGGCCTCCCCCTCTTGGGTGCCCTCTACTCGCTTGAATACCCCGCGGTGACACATCTGTCTGAAACCTGGGATAATCTCTCACCATATGGCTAGTATATCCACACTCAAAGCAACCTCTCTACTGATGTGGCTGTGGAAACTGTGCGGTACGGGTACTCAGAGACCCTTGAGTACCTGAAAACACCGTGCAAATCCTGAAGTGCAAACTGAACTAGCTGACCTAATAAACCCCTACCATGCCGTACCCTACCTCCAAAATAAGGACCGGTCTCTCCAATATACGAGGCCTACTAGCCTCCATGTCCTCTCTCTCATGACCCCGCCAATACTCTCTCTCCTGGTCCTACATGCCCTCCAATCAGCGAGCGATCCCTAAAACCTGGTGCAACAAAACATCCGACTCTAACTCCTGAGCTATGCTGAACTGAATGTCATGCCTGATCCTCTCAATGAATCTATAGACACACTCTCTAACTGTAGCGACCAAGGCAGGTGCATGTCTGGCCAAATCACTAATGACCTACTCTGATACTGACATTGTGCCTTGGCGCAACTGCTCAAACTCCGCACGCCATGCATCCCGAAGGGTTTGAGGTACAAACTCTCTTAGGAACATCTTTGAAAACTGAGCCCACGTAAGTTAAGTTACCTCGACAGGGATACCCAACTCATACGCCCACCACCACAGATAAGCCGCTCCACTGAGCTGGAACGTAGTAAAAGCAACCCCGCTCGTCTTCACAATACCCATAGTACGGAGAATGCGGTGACACTCATGCAGAAAACCCTATGCGCCCTCTGAAGCCAAACCACTGAAAGTAGGAGGGTCATACTTCTTGAGCCTTGCAAGTCTAAGATGTTCTTCCTCAAATGATGTTGCCCTAACCACGGGCTGAAATGGAACCACAGGCTGTGTCGCCATGACACCTGGAACCTAACCAATGTGAACTCACTGCTCTGGAGTGTGGGCGGCGTGAGTTAGAGTTCCTTCCTCGGTCTTTGAAGTAGCTGGTGCAACCGGAATCAACCTCGCCTGAGCCAATGTACCAAACATGCTCAGGAACTGTGCTAAGGTCTACTGAAGTCCAGGAGTAACAGCAGGCGCCTCCGGTACCTGTCCCCCAACCGGAGCTACTGGCGACTCCTCAACTTCTGCTTTGATAGGTGCCCTATCTGCGACACGTGCTCCTCTTCTGCCTCTACCTCTGCCCCTAGCGACACCTGCTCCGGGGGCAGCGTCATCAGTAACTGCAGCTCGTGTCCTCACCATCTGTAAGATAATGGAATCATAAAAGCTCAGACTTCGAGTTCAATAAACTCGCACGATAGGAATGAAGGAAGTGAAACTGTCCTAATAGTTTTGTAGCCTCTCGAAGATAAGTACAAGCGTCTCCGTACCGAGACTCTACTAAACTCACTTCTGAGTCGTAACACCTATGAACCTAGAGCTCTTATACCAACTTGTCACGACCCAATATACCCTCAGTTGGGTGTCGTGATGGCACCTAGTCTTAGGGACTAGGTAAGCCTAACATTAATTGAATAGCAACAATATTTAAACTAACATATGATAATTACGAAATAGAAATCTCTTTAAAATTTTACAATCCCAAAACTGGTAGTACAAGTCATAAGCTCTACACAATTTGCTAGAAACCTTTAAATACAACTGTTTCGAAATAAGGGTAAACAGTGTAAATACAAAATCAGAAGATAGACTCTGAAGCCTACCAACGCACCAACAGGTTTACCTTGAGTCTCCACCGCAAGATCTGTACAGCTAGCCAATGATCGACTAACTTCGCAATACCTGGATCTGCACAAAAATATGCAGAAGTGTAGTATGAGTACACCACAACAGTACTCAACAAGTATCAAGACTAACCTCACTGGAGTAGTGACGAGGAATAGTCAAGACACCTAGATAGCCTGAGCAAGTATAAGTGGAGAACTAACAGAGTACAACAAAAATACGCATAATGACAATAATGATACGGTGCTTACCATAGGAAATAGAAACTACCATTAACAACGGAACAACACAAGAAATAACATAGAAGAGTAAGTTGAACACAGTTTAAAACCCGATGAATACAATTAAAGGAAGGACTTGTAGCAACAAGATGAAAATAACCACTTTCACATCACGTTTTATCCAATAATCTCCACGAGGTATCGAACCTCAAAATATTCATAATTCACGGGTCCCAATTGATGAACCCTAAACACTTGGCATTTTGTGCCTTCATTACAACCAATAACTGCATGGAAGATGTTGTGCCAAAATTCAACCACACTATCTAAACTACTAGCCGAAAATAATCGAGCAACAAATTTAGTTCAATAACCCAATAATCAACAAGACCCAATTGAATTTTCAAGCTTTTTTTTGGATACCCCAACAATGGTGGATTCTAGATTTTTTTACCAAACCTTCAACACCACTATTAAAGCTTTTAAATCTATCACAAATAAATAGTTTTCACAATATTTGGACAATAATCAAATAAAATCTGCTCAATTTTAGATCTAAAATTGATATGTTCTTTCAAAAATTCTATTTGGGAAAGAAAATGAGGGGAGGGGTTCCTGTGGGGAGAGGAGAACAAAAAATGAGATTTTTTACAGGCTTCACGCGCTTTCTTTGTGTGTAAACACGCAAGTACAATCTGGTCAAACGTAGTGTGTCTTAGACGCATTTTTGAAAGGTTAGGTGTGTAAAAATTTCCCGTAAAATAGAGGTGTGTAGCAGAGATTTCTAAGGTTGATGGGTAAATTATGTATTTTGCCTAAAATATACTGTATCGTTAATTGTGCTAGCTAGATAGAATAGGCATCCAAAAGTCACATTTTTTTAAACTTTTTACATTGTTTAATAATATTTCTATGATATTTAAAAAAATTCTACACTTATACACGCGCAACGTGCCTACATTAAAGCTAGAATAAAATAAATGTATACATGAAGGTGTTCTAAATTTATATTCCCTTTGGATAGTTTAATTGTTACCATTAGGAGTGTTTAAACCGAACCAGAAACTGCACCAAACTGATTAAAAAATCCGACTATATTTGGTTTAACTTGATTTGGTATTGAGTAAAAAATTCGAACCAAACCGATATATAAATATTTAGTTATATATCTATATATATTTAAGACTTTATACTGAATTTTCTTAAAAAATGTAGAAATATTTGGGATCTTATCGTGTTAACCTTGAAAGCGTACATTAACGAAAAATTATTGTTAGACGATTAAGAAAATAACTATCATGTGTTAATAAAAAAATTCTCCCATTAGAATATATATTTTAATAGAATATATGTTTGTCAATTTTTTCAATATTTACTAAATATATATTCACTTATCGAAAGTATATCTATAATTTTAACAAAGTAAAATTAAAATAATATTCATGTAATAAAAAAACTCGAAAAATTCGACAAAACTGAACCAATCCAAACCGATATAATTGATTTGGTTTGATTTTGATAAAACACGAACAAACCGATCCATGTACACCCTAGTTACTATAGTTATGTTCTTTATGTATGTATACGTAATTGTTCTAGTGTTTTCGTTATACTAGTGTTTTCCTTGTGTACTCGCTTTTACTTAGGACGGAAGATAAGTTTAACGCGTATGATACGCGCACGGCAATACCTATAACAACACTGGAAAAGATCACACAAAAATAAAAAAGTAAAAAGGTTTGTTGGAATCTGCTAGAGCCTAGTCCTCGTTGTCTCCACTTTGACTTGCCCTATAAAACCCACAAATATCACTGTTGTATCTTTCTCCCTAAGGAAAAACTCTCAATCTCTCTTAGATCCAACCAAGAATTCAATCATGAGTTACTACAATCAACAACAACCCCCTGTTGGTGTTCCTCCCCCGCAAGGTAAAATTCTTCTTCTTGTTATTATTTTTTGATGATTTTTTTTGGACAAGTTTAGTATGATATTAGTTGGTTTTTCTGATTAGATCTGATGGATTTTTTTGATTATTGGATTTGTAAAATAGGATATCCACCGGAAGGTTACCCGAAGGATGCATACCCACCACCGGGGTACCCACAACAGGGGTACCCACCACAGGGGTACCCTCAACAAGGTTACCCTCCTCAAGGGTACCCTCCTCAGTATGGTGCTCCACCCCCTCACCAACAACAGCAACAATCTGGTAGCAGTGGCTTCATGGAAGGATGGTACGTACTCTAATTCTCAATTCTCTTTAGCCCCACCCCACCCCACCCACCCACCCACCCCCCCAAAAAAGAAGAGATCTATCTTTACAGATCTGAAAAAAGAG
>ML248920.1:0-24742 GCA_005239495.1 Nicotiana undulata
GTAACTGTTTTGATTACAACAGTTTTGGCTACGTACAATGATGATGATCTTCTATCCCTAACTGTTTTAGATGTAACAATTTTTTGCATAAGAGATGTACATTTCTTCTTCGTAGCTAATATTTTGCCTTCTAACCTGAACATGGTTGGAGAGTTTTCAGAGTAGGCTTTCGCAATTCTTGTGCCGGAGTCTTCAGTTCTTTTGCTCGTGTCACTTGACTTGTTGGGTGAATGGTTTTTTAGGTTCGAGTATTCTGACTTCTGGTAGTCTTTGCTTCCTCTTGGCCTTCCATATTATATAGTCCCCCAAGTGTTTGAGCGTTTGAAGAATGAGATCTCGAGCACTTGATTATTCCTTCCTTGTGGTCCTTTCCCTGAAAAAGGAAAACATTCCGGACTCGAAGGTATATACCTTTTTAGATGATGACTGCTTAACCCTTTAAAATATCCATCAGAAAGTGTAACCCTAGACCGGGAATTATGTTATTTCCTCGCGTCTTTGCAGGTCTAATGTCATCATCTGGTGATGGGTTAGCTTTTTGCCTATCATCTAAAAAAGTTAGTAAAATTTTAAATATTCAAAAATAAAATCTAACATGGGGTACCTGACCGGGGGTACTTCTTTTCCTCAGAAATAGTACTTCTTCATGTGGATGGCGTTCCAACTTGTTGGTAAAATCCCGACGTCCATGGCTTCCAACTCGTACGCGCATTTGCCTGCTATGCCTCGAACCTTATAGGGACCTTCCCAATTTGGGTTTAGTTTACCAGCTCCTGCTTCCTTTGTTGACTGGAAGACCTTTTTAAGTACAAAGTCCCCAATTTTGAAATACGTGAGATGAGCTTTGCAGTTGTAATACCGTTCTATGATTTGCTTTTGAGCTACCATCCGTATTAAGGCTGCATCTCTTCGCGACTCGAGCATGTCTAGATTGGTCTGGAGTTCAACATCATTCGTTTGTTCCGTAGCTGTTATTACTCTAAGACTTGGTTCACCAATTTTCACGGGTATTAATGCCTTAGAGCCATAAACAAGTGCGAAAGGACTTTCTCCCGTAACTATTTTTGATTTAGTCCTGTATGCCCATAAAACCGCTGGTAATTCGTCAGGCCAATTTCCTTTGGCTCTGTATAACCGTTTCTTTATATTGTTGATGATGATTTTGTTAGTGGATTCTTCTTGTCCATTAGCTACGAGATGATATGGTGTTGATGTGATCCGTTTGATTTTCCAACTGTCGAAGAATTCTGTGATTTGAGAGCCTATAAATTGTGGGCCATTGTCACACACGATCTCCTTTGGAATTCCAAACCGGCATATTATATTTCTCCATAAGAAACTCTTAACCTCCTTTTCCCGCACCTGTTTGAATGCTTCTGCTTCTATCCATTTTGTGAAATAATCAGTAAGTACAAGTAGGAACCGTACCTGACCTTTAGCTAGGGGAAGAGGTCCTACTATATCCATTTCCCATTTCATGAAGGGCCATGGTGACATAATAGAATGTAATAATTCTGCTGGTTGGTGCATTTTATTAGCGAACCGCTGATATTTGTCACATTTTGATATGAAATTCTCCGCGTCTTCTTCCATATTGGGCCAGTAATATCCTTCTCTGATTAAGGTTTTTACCAAAGATCTTGCACATGCGTGATTTCCACAGTGGCCCTCTTGGACTTCTTTTATCACAAATTCCGTCTGGTTAGGTCTGAGGCACTTAGCTAGGGGTCCTCCAAACATTTTGCGATACAAGGTGCTGTGAATTAAACAGTATCTCGCTGCTTTGTGGCAGAGCGCTTGAGCTGCTTTTTTGCCTTCAGGCACGATACTGTTATGCAAAAAGTTAAGAATTTCGTTTCTCCAATCCCAAGTTAGATTATTGAAAGATACCTCATTCTTGCTGTAATCGACTGTCGAATGGAAGAGGTGTACGACGATAGTATTGTCTTTATTGGTTACGTCCGTAACTGCTGCGAGGTTGGACAATGCATCTGCTTCAGCATTTTCTTCTCTAGGTATTTGTATTATTTCCCACATTTTGAACTATCTCACAAGTTCTCGTGCCTTTTCTAAGTACTGTTGCATTCGAGTTTCTCGAGCGATGTAAGTCCCCTGTATTTGATTTACCACCAGTTGTGAATCGCTGTTGATTTTGATTTGTTCAATTGACAACTCTCGTGCGAATTCTAAACCTGTAATAACAGCCTTGTACTCTACTTCATTGTTAGTTATTAGATAGCATTTGATTGCTTGTCGTATCTTTTCACCCGTGGATGATATTAGTACAATACCTAATCTTGATCCTTTTATATTAGATGAACCATCTGTAAATAGGGTCCACTGACATGGGTTTATACCATTGAAAAGTTGCAGTTCCTTTTCTACTTCAGGAGTAATATTATTGCTAAAGTCAGCTACAAAGTCGGCCAATATTTGTGATTTAATTGCAGTTCTAGGTTGATATGTTATATCATGTTCACTTAATTCTATGGCCCATTTGGCTAATCTTCCTGACAGTTCTTGTTTATGCAAAATATTCCTTAAAGGATATGAAGTTACGACAGTAATTTGATAACATTGAAAATAAGGACGCAATTTTCTTGATGTCATTATTAAAGCTAAACCTAATTTTTCTAGATGTGGATATCTAGTCTCTGCATCTAGTAAAGTTTTGCTTAAATAATAAATGGGAGATTGTTTACCTCTTTCTTCTCTTACCAGTACTACACTTACGGCAATTTCTGAGACACCCAGGTAGATGTATAATCTTTCTCCTTCTTTTGGCTTTGATAGAAATGGTGGTTTTGACAAGTAAACCTTCAAGTCTTTTAGAGCCTGTTGACATTCTTCAGTCCATTCGAACTTATTTTGCTTTTTAAGAACTGCAAAGAATTTAAAGCTTTTTTCGGAAGACTTAGAAATAAATCTCCCTAGAGCTGCTATTCTTCTTGTCAATCTTTGGACTTCTTTTTTATTTCTCAAGATTTCAGGTATTTCTTCTATAGCTTTTATTTGTGCTGTATTTACCTCTATTCCTCTGTTAGACACAAGGAAACCCAAAAATTTACCAGATTGTACTCCGAAGGCACATTTTTCTTGGTTGATTTTCATATTGTACCTGCGTAAAATATCAAAAGTGATAGAGAGATGTTGTAGATGATCTACCGCTTGTATTGACTTTACAAGCATGTCATCGATGTAAACCTCCATTGTTTTTCCCAAATGTTCTTGGAACATTTTTGTCACTAACCTTCTATAAGTGGCACTTGCATTTTTTAACCCAAAAGGCATAACATTATAACAATAGGTCCCCCGGTTAGTAATGAAGGAAGTCTTTTCTTCATCCAAGGGGTCCATTTTGATTTGGTTATAACCAGAATATGCATCTAAAAAGCTTAACAATTCATGACCCGCGGTTGCATCGATCATTTGATCTATATGTGGCAACGGAAATGAATATTTAGGACATGCTTTATTTAAATCAGTATAATCGACACACACCCGCCATTTGCCATTCTTTTTGGGTACTACTACGGTGTTAGCTAGCCAGACAGGATACTTTACCTCTCGTATCGAACCTATATTTAAAAGCTTTTGGACTTCTTCATCGATCACTTGATTTTTGAAAGATCCTTGTTTTCGTTTCTTATTTTTAACAGGTACGAATGATGGATATTCGTTTAACTTGTGAGTCATCACTTCTGGTGGGATACCTTTCATATCCGAATGAGACCATGCAAAACAATCCTCATTAGCCTTTAAATAATTGACAAACGTACCTTTTTGTTTTGGAGTTAATCTTTCTAACAATTTTATGCCAATGTAAAGTTTCCTTTCGGTCTTTTGTTCTGAGATGGGAACAACCTCTAGTTCTTCAGCAGTTGTTTTGATATGTTCTTCTTTTTCTGGTTCATTAATGAAATCTGGTCTGGAGTCTATGTCCGCATGTTCTGGCTCATTCTTGATGATTACAGGATTTGTTTTGTAATTATCCTCTTCAGTACCTATTGGAATATCTATTTCTTTGGTACGTAGCTGATCAGAAGTTTGTTCCATACCTGTTTGTTGATGAGCCTCTGTTTCACAATTCGTTGTTTCTTTCGCGTCTCTTTTGTTGTTAAGAGTTATTAAATTAATATTCCTCGAGGTTTGCTGATCACCCCTGATCTGCCTTATTCCCCATTTGGAAGGGAATTTTATTACTTGATGTAAAGTAGATGGGACTGCTTTCATATCATGAATCCATGGTCTTCCCAGGATGACGTTGTAAGCCATTTCTGTGTTAATGACTTGGAATTTTGCATTTTTATGACTCCCTCAGCATAAGTGTTGAGTTCGATCTCACATTTAGTTATCACTGTTGAATTGTCGAACCCAAATATGGATCGAACCTTTGGAATCATTGCGTTTTCTACTAGCATTTCTTCCATGACTTTCATCAAAATAATATTGACTGAACTGCCTGGATCAATCAACACCCTTTTAACTTTAGTGTCATGAATGAGTAAGGCTATTACCAGCGCGTCATTGTGTGGAAGTATTAATCCACCAAAGTCTGCGTCGTCAAAAGATATTTGTTCTTCCCTCATTTCTTCTCGAACCTGCTTTCCGTGGGTGCTCGTGACTTTTGATGTTAGCTGGCAGACTATCCCGTTTACTTCTTCTCCTCCATGTATGACATTAACAGTCCACTTTGGGAAGGGTGGTTTTGGTGGCTCCTGCCTGTTCTTCATATATGCCTGTTTACCTTTATCACTAAATAAGTTTGTTAAATAGCCCTGTTTTAATAGATGTTCTACTTCACCTTGTAAATATCTGCAATCTGTTGTTCTATGGCCGTGATCATTGTGGAATTCACACCATTGATCGAGGTTCCTCCTGTTAGGATTAGAACGCATTTCTTTCGGCCATTTAACTTTGTCTCCCATACGTCTTAGTATTGAGACGAGCTCAGTGCTGCTTACATTAAAGTTATGGTGTCCAATTCGGGTAATATCCCGGAATTAATCATCTCGATCTCTCCTGGATCTTGATGAGGATGAGTTTGTATCTCTTCCCGAAGGTTTTGTATTTTCGAACCTGGGATGTAGGTCACGTCTCGAGGGTCCTAAGTAAGGATCATACCTGTTTTTACCTGACTTTTTCTCTGATTCTAGTCGTCTTGTTCTATGATATTCTTCATCATTTGGTCGTGTAATTATATCCTCTTCAATCCTTAGTTTAGTATTGTACCTTTTGTATACATCATTCCATGTCGTGGCGGGGAATTCTCTTAGACTCTCTTTGAGTCGTCTCGTGGCTTCTGAACTTTTCTCGTTCAAGTTACTTGTGAATGCCATGGTTGCCCAGTTGCCAGGCACCCTTGGTAGTTGCATTCTATCTCTTTGGAATCTGTCTACAAACTCACAGAGCAATTCCTTGTCTCTTTGCTTTATCTTGAATATATCTTCCATTCGTTTTCCAACTTTTTGTGCACCAGAATGTGCTTTTATAAACGAATATGCAAGTTCAGCAAAAGAACTTATAGAGTTTTCAGGGAGAAGAGAATACCAGGTTAAGGCTGCTTTCGTGAGTATTTCTCCGAATTTTTTGACAAGGAATGATTCTATTTCCTCTTTTGTTAAATCATTGCCTTTTACTCTAGTGGTGAAAGCAGTCACGTGATCACGTGGGTCGGTTGTTCCATCATATTTGGGGACATCAGGCATTCTAAACTTCTTGGGTATAAGTAATGGGGCTGCACTTGGCTTCCAAGGTTGTTGAGAATACCTATCCACATCGATTCCTTTGATAATAGGCGGAACACCAGGGATTTGCTCGATGCGATCGTTTTGCTCTTTCATCTGCTTCTGCATGGTTAATAATAAATTTTGTAATTCGGAATTACTAGTCGTACCTGGTCGTGTTTCAGGAAGCGTGTTGGGAGTTTCATCCCTGGTTGAATTTGTTAACCCCGCTTGTAAATCTTCTACTGTAATTGTATTATTCATAGGCAGTGTTGGTGGTTATGGAGGTACTTGTGGTAATCCTCTTGCAAATTCTCGCAAAGTCTGCCCCACGAATTCAACAATCATTTGCTTTATTTGATATGGTTCCACTGGTTGTTCATTATTGTTATGATTGTCAGCTCTTTCAGGAGATGGTTCTCTCGAAACTCGTGGAGTTCCTTGAGGAGGAGTTGAAACTGGGGTTCATTTCTTTGCTGGTTGTTATCAACATTATTGTTGACGTTGTTGTTGTTGTAATTCGACATGATTTTAAGGATATCGATTGGTAGCAAAAATGATGATTATCAGATTCCCGGTAACGGAACCAATTTGTTTAACCAAAGAATAAGATCCTTTGACTAAAGCTTAATTTAGGATAAACTCGGGGTACTGATAATCGAATTAGTAAAATAAAGAATAACGTAGTAATAATTTCAAGAGCGATATGCAAAGAATAAAATAGCTTTGTCTCCAAGAATTCAGATGTCCTGTTTGGTACATTTTTATCCTTTTTATAGGGATATTCTCCTAGTACAACGATTGGATTTCTTTCATGATAGACTACTTAATGATTAATTATTACATTAATGAGGCGTTACAATGGTGAATAGTAACTGTTATTTTAGAGTTACATAACGTACAAGACATCGATTGCTGATCTTCGAATCTGCCCATTATTGCATCCGGATTCGTTGTGACCGTGTCTCTTCTTCTTTGATGATCTTTCCGCAGCTAATTCCTTGTATTGACCGTACCTTTTTATCCCGTGTCCACGTGTGATGTTTTATTTGGTCAACCTGGCTGGCTGAGTCATCCAAAATTTGTACACGTATGAGGCTATATTTTTTACCAATACAACAAGTTCGAGTATAGCCTTGACTTTAATATCAGGTGTCACACCTCATTTTTCACCGATGAGGGTGGGGATAAGGGAGTTTTTCCACTTTAAGTGACATTAGTCGAATTTGGGATTATTTGTTGATTTTCAGAGTCGCCACCCGGATTTTTGACGATGTTCCGGGACACCGTTTATTGAAATCCCAAACCGAGGAATTTTAGACTCTATTTTAAGTTGTATGCGAACCAGAAATCTGAGTAAGGAATTCTGTTAACCCGGGAGAAGGTGTTAGGCATTCCCGAGTTCCATAGTTCTAGCACGGTCGCTTAACTATTAATATTTTGGCCTCAATTATCTGGTTTTTTTACGTGTTTTATCCTATCGTGCGTTTATCCTTTTAATTTTTAACCGCTTTTTGGTATTTATGGATTTATCTTGGAACAAGTCACGATGGCGTGCACTTGTTTGTTTTTGGACACATTGTAATTGCGCCACATGAAATGCACCCGCAATTACAACATGCGATTTTTTTATTGTTCTGAGTTAGATTCGGGGACATGAGTTGCCACACCCGAGTGTAGATTATATATTCATGACTATGGTCGCGATGGTTTAAAATGCTTATTTGAAGCAATATTTGATTATTCTCTAAGTTTTATAAATTTTATCTAAAATGGGGTATTTTTAGCTTATAGGATATGTACATAAACCGCTTTCGATATTTATGGGATTATTTTGAAATAAGTCACGATGTCATACACTTGTTGTTTTGGTACATGTTGCGAGACGCGTCACATGAAATGCACACTTGATTCGTGACATGTTTATTTTAATCTTCGAAGTTATGGTCGGGTCACATGAAATGCACACTTGATTCGTGACATGTTTATTTTAATCTTCGAAGTTATGGTCGGGTCACATGAAATGCACACCCGAATTCGAATTTGCGGATTTCTACACATTGTGAATCACGTCACGTGAAATGCACCCGTGATTTACAACATGTTATTTTAAAGTAGTTTGAAGTTGTGGTCGGGTGGCATGAGTTGCAAACCCGAGTGTAGATTACGTAATCATGACTATGGTCACGATAATTTAATTGCTTATTTGAAACAAAATTATTATTTTTTATAAGTTCTTTGTCTTTTCCCTAAGTTAAATGTAGTATTAGTCTAAGAGATATTTTGGACTACAATGTATATGTTTGTTCAAGGTCTTCTAAGNTACCCTCTTTTAGCATAATAGAGGAGCTCCATAGAAGTTTAAACAGCAGCTACAAACAAAGACAGACCCACGACCGGGAACCTCGACTCAGTGACCTCGAAACCTACCGGAAAACTCGAAACTCAATAGGGTCGGAGTTGCTACGTTTTGAAAGTTTTAATGGTTATTTTCTAGCTATTTTCGAGCTATTTTGCGGTGTTTTAGGGCAGTAGTTCAGCTGATTTTGAGCTGGAATTTCAGCTCATTTGGGGCTGCTTAAACCGTATTTTTCCAGATAAAAATAGCAGTATTCTTTGGAGGAATAAGAAGAGCAACGACTCCTCTTTTGACTATGTTTTGCTTCTTCTTTTTCCGTTTTCGGTTCCCCCAGCCCCAATTTTTATGTCACTTTCATTAATCCCCAGATCTGGCTCTTTTCCTTTTCATTCCTTTCTCCTCTGTTTCTATTCTGTGTATGTGCGTCTCTTTGGTGAGGGGAAGTTGGGGTTGAAGTTCTCTATATGAGAGTAAAAGAGAGCAAAGAGATTGATAAATTTTGACGGTGTGCAGCTAGGTACTGAAAAAGAAAAGTGGAAAGCAACCATGGAGGAAGATGAGATAGCTCATTTGTGCTTGAACTGCTGCAACTTAGAGAAATGAGGTCTAGGAGATGTTGGTCCGTTGTTATTGAGAAAATGACCAGCAACTTTTATGGTACTTGAGGGTTTTTACTGCAGAAAAATGGAGGTGCCTTTTGAGAGGAAAAACGTGAAGAAGAAGTCCTCTCCTCCTCTCCCTATGTTTCTTTCCTCTCTCCATATTTCCGTTCCCAAATCCCCTCCTTTTATCTATTATGAGTATGTGTATATATCTTGCATAAAAAGCCAAAGAAAGAAATAATCATGTGGGCCCCTATGTGGAGGTGAGAATTGGTTATGGCAAAAGATAGGAAGGAATCTTGTTGTCATGTGGCAACTAAGGATTGGTTCTTATTTTTCTTTTTCTTTTTTGGTTTAAATTAAAATCAAACTAAAATTCCTTCTTATTTTAGCTAACTAAACTAGGCAACATAAATATTTTAATCAAAAATACAAAAGTTTGCTTTTGCTTTNACAAAATTATTATTTTTTATAAGTTCTTTGTCTTTTCCCTAAGTTAAATGTAGTATTAGTCTAAGAGATATTTTGGACTACAATGTATATGTTTGTTCAAGGTCTTCTAAGACTAAGTTTAAGATTATTGTAAGGCTAAAGTTATATAGTATTAATGCGGAAAATGGTATAAATTAATTATGGAAAGGTGGACTAATTTTATTAGGTAAACACTTAGGTTATTGGACCTATCTTGATTTAAAAGGGGAATAAAAAGCAGGCGTAAACATTATCATTTAACCTACCACGTAAAGAAACATATGTAGTCCACCCCACATGCCACTTTATTCTAACAACCCAAATTGCTTTTACCTAATCTAACCAAAGGCCCAGAGTATCAGTGATTCTCATGTTAAAGTTAGGCACAAAATTAATCGTTTTACCAACACTCAGATGCTAAACGTGGCTCACTTTTTTTATGAATTAAAATTGAATTTAAGCACATTGAAACATATGGGATAGAGGTAACAATGAATGAGAAGAAAACTAGTGTAACTAATACACTTTCAATTAGAAAAGCAAAACAACATATATATATATATATATATATATGTTGTTTTGTCAAAAAAGTATTAATTTTATCTTTTAATGAATTGAAAAATATGATAAATGACGAATCCTAGTTAAACATAATGACTGTCACATCTGTAAGTTTGATGGATGAGTGAGATATATTTGTGCACCGTAATAGTTAATGCAGGCCAAGCGTGTACGATGATTGCTAATGAATGCCCAAAGAGATATGTGGATTAGATGGATGCAGTGGCAGTAAACGTAATAACGGAGAATATATCACCAAAATGTTAAATGACTAGGGACAATCTACCCTCTGTCAGCAACGTGGATAATGACAAATGCGGATGAACACAAGATTCTTGGATCTTGTTGTTTAACCAGAGAATCCTTTGACCAAAGCTATTTTTAGGATGAATGTGGGTTACTGATAATCAAAGAACATATAGTGAATAAAGAAGAATAAGTAAAAGACAATAGTATGATATGCGAAAAAGTAAAATAAGTTGTATTCGAAGTCCAGATGCCCATTACAAGTTACATTCCCTTCCTTTATATAAGGGGGTTTCTTAANCTTTTTTTTCTTAAGTAGAACCTATAAAAGGGTAAAACAAAGTTAAAATATGTAAATTAAACTTAAAATTATTTACATACTAAAAAGTGGTGAGAAATCTAAATATGGTAAAAAATTAAGTGTTCACATCGGCCCATTTTTGCTTGAAAACACGAAGAGTTTTCAGGCAAAGATAAAGTGAGTCATGTGACTAATTTTTGACTAAATCTTTATTCAAAGAGAAAATAAACAAAGGAAAGGGTGCAACCGAGTCCTGGTTTTGGACAACCTACATATCCCGGGTCATAAGAGAATCAGGTCGAGGTGTAGTTCAAGAAGTTTTATAGTGATAGTGATGAGTTCGAGAGTCAATAGAGGTTCCGTTCCTTCGAGGTTCTGGTCTGCGGTCTCGTTCTTACATCAAAATCAAAATAAAATAAAATAAAACTAACTAAGTCTATCAGCTATGAGTTACAAGATTCCTATCTATGAGTCTTCTGAAGCTTGATCTTCAGTATTGAATGATCTTCATGCAGACTTCAGATTGAACCTTGATGCTTGTTAGCTGTAGATGCTGGTTAAATCTTCTTCAGCATTTTGAATAAAGGCAGGATATACAGAACGGATGACTTCAATCTCGTCCTGAATAGTCCACGTCTTTCCCGCTTCTGCACTTTGGGGTTCAACTCTTTTTTCTTCTTTTCTTTTATTCTGAATTGAGACATCTTCTTTTGGTCGTCTCGAATCCATTGTCCTAAAAATGCAATCTGCACAAAATCAAAAATCAAATGAACGAAATTATCTGCCCTAGTTTTCACTAGGAAATTTTCCTGAGTTATTGTAAGGAAATCTATACTACTTTATTATTGAAAGCGGTGAAAAGTCGGGAACACTACACCCGGAGTTATTGTAGACTAGGGAGTGGATACCCTATGCCCAAAGGTAAAATCAACTAGGGGTTGGAGACCCTATGTTGGAAGAGAATTGACAGGTTATGCTATCGTCAAGAAAAAATCACCGGGTTATGCCGGTGTCTGGAAATGAGATTCATCGGGTTATGCTGGCATCAACTAGGGAATGAAGACCCTATGTTGTCATCGAGTTATGTCGACATCAGCTTATGCTGGCATCAACTAGGGAGTGGAATCCCTATGTTGGAAAATCATCAACTAGGGATTGGAGACCCTATGTTGGAAAATCATCAACTAGGGAGTGTATACCCTATGTTGGGAAATGAAATCAACTAGGTATTGCATACCCTATGTTGGAAAATTATCAACTAGGGACTGTATACACTATGTTGGCATCAACCAGGGAGTGTATACCCTATGCTAAAACGAACCAAGAAGGATTTTCGTTTTTTCAAATTTTTGTTTATTTTTTAACAAGAAATTCATTCTTTTAAACAAATTGCCCCAACGCTTATTTTCAGAGGCATGGAAAAATTTTTTTTTAAAACAAAACAAGACTTCTCTTTTTTTTTTTTTAAATTATCCTAGGATAAAATTCATCATACTAGGTTTTCTTATCTTAGGAGAAAGATTCATCAGACTAAAATTTTAATCCTAGGAGAAAATTCATCAGGCTAGTTTTTTTATTATTATTTTAGGAGAAAAATTTATCTAACTAAGATTTTGATCTTAGGAGAAAGTTCATCAGACTAGGTCTTCTATCTTAGGAGAAAGATTCATCAGACTAGGTCTTCTATCTTAGGAGAAAGATCATCAGACTAGGTCTTCTATCTTAGGAGAAAGATCATCAGACTAGGTCTTCTATCTTAGGAGAAAGATCATCAGACTAGGTCTTCTATCTTAGGAGAAAGATCATCAGACTAGGTCTTCTATCTTAGGAGAAAGATTCATCGGACTAAGATTTCGATCCTAGGAGAAAGATTCATCAGACTAGGTCTTTTTTTTGTTATCTTAGGAGAAAGATTCATCGGACTAAGATTTTTTTTCTTTTTGTTTTTGGTATCTTAGGAGAAAGAATAATAAGACTAAGATTTTGATCCTAGGAGAAAGTTCATCAGACTAAGTCTTTTATCTTAGGAGAAAGATTGTCAGACTAAGATTTCGATCCTAGGAGAAAGATTCATCAGACTAGGTCTTTTTTTGTTATCTTAGAAGAAAGATTATTCAGACTAAGATATTGATCCTAGGAGAAAATTCATCAAACTAGGTATTTTTCTTTTTGGTATCTTAGGAAAAAGATTCATCAGACTAAGACTTTTTTATTTTTTTTGTTATCTTAGGAGAAAGTTTAATCGGACTAAGATTTCGATCCTAGGAGAAAATTCATCAGACTAGGTCCATTTTTTTATTATCTTAGGAGAAAGATTCATCAGACTAGGTCTTTTTTTGTTATCTTAGAAGAAAGATTATTCAGACTAAGATATTGATCCTAGGAGAAAATTCATCAGACTAGGTCCATTTTTTTATTATCTTAGGAGAAAGATTCATCAGACTAAGATTTCTATTCTAGGAGAAAACTCATCAGACTAGGTTCTATCTTAGGAGAAATATTCATCAGACTAAGATTTCTGTCCTAGGAAAAAGTTCATTAGACTAGGGCTTCTGTCTTTTTGGTATCTTAGGAGAAAGATTCATCAGACTAAGATTTATATCCTAGGAGAAATTTCATCAGACTAAGTCCTCTGTCTTAGGAGAAAGATTCGTCAGACTAAGATTTTTATTGGGGAAAAAATCTATCAGACTAGGACTTTTTATCCTAGGAGAAACAGGTGAAGAGCAATGGCAACATTTTATGCACACAGATAAAGGCAAAGATTTGAGAAACTTACCTTTGTCGGTTCTTCTCTTCTTCTTCTTTTTTGTGTGTTTTGAACAAACTTTTGCACTGCTTTGTTCCTATTTCAAACAAAGAAAATTTTGTCAGTTTTGAATGTGGTGGTCGGTTTGTGACCTTGAGTCTTGGGATGCTTGGGTTTTGCTCATTCAGCTTGAGTCCGTTTCAAGAGGTTTTTTCTCTGCATCAACCCTAATTGTTTCACAGTTAGCCTTATCCCAACAGGAGATCTTTGCTTAGGCGACCTTTTCTGATATCTTGAGTGGATTCTCGTCTTTTGGAGCAATTTGTCTGTCAGAGAGGATCGCCAGTCTTTGCTTGCGCCAAGTAGGCTGACAAGGGTCTTTTGGGGGGAAGCCTCTGCATGAATCCTCAATGCATGTTGACTGTAACACTGAATGTGCAGGCCAAATGCACCTTGTGCAACTGAAAAGCTGGTAGCCGATTTTGAAATCTTTTCTTTCTCGTTTTGACAAGGACCGACTGAGAGTGAAGGAAACAATAATCCAAAGAAACAAGTATTAACAAGCAATGCCCCTGTCGGAAGGACAAAATGAAGAGAGTTTTTTATTATCTTTTTATTTTATTTTCCGGTAACTAGCCTTAGCGATCATGATATGCATTTTGGATTTAGTGGCCAATCTATAAAACTGATCAAATCTTCCCTTTCACCATGCTTATGACCTTTGAAGTCATGCTTGTTTATGCCAATTCTTCGCATCAGCTTCACGACTCACTTTCGACTAGTGGTGCCCCGAGAGGTTTTCACCAACAAGACTCTCTCATTTATTTTTCTCTACTTACCGACGTCTTATAGTGCCCGTGAGGGTTTTCACTATTAAGACTCTCTCATTTCCTCTCTTTTTTTCTTTTGCTTTCTTGTGTGAGCAACTTGACAATGTTCTTGTCATGTGACAACTTTTGCTCATTCCATGCTTGCATGGGCGAGCAACTGACAGTGCTCTATGTCACGTGACAACCGTTGCTCATTGCATGCTTCTCTTAGCATTCTTGAAGGCATATCGGGAGGTCTTTATTTCGACGGTTATTGGATAGGGTTGGAAAGGAGGGTTGGCATGAAGGCTTAAAGTAGACTCAAATGAGTGGTTATAGACTTGCAACTCTTGGAATCGACTCTTTTAATAGTGGAATAAAATTTTTGCCCTAGTTTTACCTATTGGGGATTTTTTTTTACTCTTATTTGGTTAGACTGAACCGTGTAAGGCTTCCTACGTATCCTTTTTTTAAAAGGAATCAAGTCTAACGTAGTTCAAACATCTGACCTAACTATTATTTATTTTTCATCTTTCTATATTTTTCTCATCATTTTTTTTTCATTTTCCTTTCTTTCTCTTTTTTTTTCAAAACAAACTGCCCCATCTTCCTCTTTTTTTTAGGGCATAGATCTCAGACTATTCTCTTTTCTCTTTTTTTCAAAACAAATTGCCCCAGCTTTTATTTTCTGAGGTCATGGACTTTGACTGTTCTTTTCTTCTCTCTCTTTTTCATTTGAACTTTCTAAGAGTTTCCCCAGCTTGCACTCTTGGGGCATGGACTTTTCTTTTCGTTTTTTTTCCCCATTTTTTTAGACTTTTAACTTTAAACTTGATTCCAAAAGAGGGTGGTCAAAGAAAAATGACACTGGCTAAAAAAGGGGTAGAGAAGGGTATAAAGTGTTTAGATAGCAGAAAAAGGGCCTCCTAGCCTCGAGAATGCAAATCATGTAAACCCTTAAAAATCACGACATTGATGGACATGTTACTTTCTGGGTCTTTTTCAGTGTAAAGTTGTATGAGCAATACTTTTCTCGCAGTGAATGACCCTTGTCAATTTGTGTGACTTTTCTTGGATTTTGTCTTGATGTAGAAGATGCATTTTATCCACTAAACTTAGCCATTTCGAGTTGTCTGGAATACACCTTCTTTTTTTTTTAAATACTTTCTATCTCTTGGTGCTAAATAGACTTCAATTCGTCCGATCATCCTTAAGCCCGATCTTCTTAATGATTCAAAAGGTAGAGATCCTTAATTTCCATGAGCATGAATACTTTGGTTCCATATAAACTTGGCTCATGATTATTTTCCAAATGTTTCATGTCTCTATTCATTTACAAAAGTGTCTCTTTCTCACTTATCTCATTCAAGCTTAAATCAATTTTCTAAGATCTGGCCAAAATTTCCGCATGCATGTCATGTCACTAGAACTAGCGTGAAAAAGAACTATGCACAAAATGGACACAAAACGAGTGATTGTTTTTTTTTTTTTGCTTTTTATTAATAAAGGATAGAAAGGTCCGATGGCACAAAAAGTAGAAGAAAAGACGACAAAATAAGCTACCATGGCTAAAAGAAGAGTGACTTTCCAGTTGCTAAGCGACATCTTAGCCACAAAGTTGCACATCATCACTACTATGGCATTCAACCATTTTTATTGTTATGGATTCAGCACTCAAATTTTGACTTTTGATCAAACTGTTTCCCATATTGACTGTCGGATTTCAGGATTGACAACATGAAAATTTTCACGATAACTAATTTGTCAAAGAACATGGACGACTTCTCGTGTTCCCCCATCATCAAATCATCCCGAGCAGGCCATGTTCTATTGCTCAAATCTGGTAGAGTCAACCCCACATTTGCCTCCATTTTTAATTTTCACTGCCAACTCGCCTACTTGCGTTTTCGTGACTTTGGATCAACGATAGTGGTGCTTGTTCCATTGCAAACAAACAAACCGACCACCTTTAATTGGCTTTTATTTATTAAAAAAAAGCATGTTAGAATAATTGTCACGACCCAATTCTCCCTCCGACTGGGTCTTGTGATGGCACCTAGTCTAGACGACTAGGTAAGCCTATACCTTAAGCGAAATTTAGTCAAAATAGGTAAAATAACAGTAAGTGAAATAAATCATAGTAAAGTAGACGCCGCTCGTCATAAATAATTACTTTACCCCGAACCCAGAATATAACAATACATCACAAGATACTCTACTGCTCAATATGTACAACTGGATAGAAAAGACTGTATAGTTTCATCTACAAGTACTACAACTTCAAGATAGGAAAGGGACTCGGATCTGCAGACGCTGCAGATTATACCTCGAGTCTCCTGATACTGCTGCTGCTGGCTAGCTGAGATACCGCGTACTAGGACCTGGATCTGCACATGGGGAAAACATGCGCAGAAGGGCGTGAGTACTCCACATTCGGTACCCAGTAAGTGCCAAGCCTAACCCCAGTCAAGTAGTGACGAGGTCAGGTAGAGGCCCTACTGAGGTTTGCAAAGTAACAGATATAGAGAACAAGTAAGTAAAGCAGGTGATAATCGACAGGAATTATGAGTAAAGGCTAGCAAGAAATGGTATAATCAAATGCTCGGATCAACGCAATATATATATAAAGATTTGTAAGAAAGTAAAGGTACAATGCAATGTAATACGTGGGAAAGGCTCAGGTCTCTTCCCGCAATCCCTAAGTATGCAATGCAGTATGAGGAAAAGGCTCAGGTCTATGCCCCCAATCCCTGTATGCAATGCAAAATGAGGGAAAGGCTTAGGTCTATGCCCGCAATCCCTGTATGCAATGCAGAATGAGGGAAAGGCTCAGGTCTATGCCCGCAATCCCTGTATGCAATGCAGAATGAGGGAAAGGCTCAGTTCCATGCCCGCAATCCCTGTATGCAATGCAAAATGAGGGAAAGGCTCAGATCTATGCCCGCAATCCCTGTATGCAATGCATAATATAAAGTAAATCTCAAAAATAACCTAGTTTAAGGGTTTGAGGAAAACCAGTTGGAAATCTCAAAGAAAAATCATTAAATCGGTTTAAAGAATTGTAACGATTGGAAAATCAGTTAGAAATCAATTTACCATAATAAACCTTAAGTTATATTGCAATTTAAATGATAACAGTAATAATAGAGTTGAAATGGAAACATTATGTAGAAAGAAATAAGGAACTTCAGTGAAAATATCTCGTGCATGTGCTCGTCACCTCACGTACACGGGGTTTTTATAGGAAAGACCGGTAAAAATTCCTAAGGGAGATTCCCCAACACAGAGTTAGGCAAGCCACTTACCTCGACTGCGTAAATCAACTCTGTACCACTCTCTTGCCATGAGTATCCAACTCTAGGTGGCCCAAATCTTTTCAATTTGATTGCATATTGTAAATATCATTTCAAGAAATCAAAGTAACTAATTAATTCGAAGCTAATACGCGAAATTAGGAATTTTGACAAAAACGCCCCTCGGGCCCACATCTCGGAATCAGGTAAAATTTACGTTTCCCGAACCCTCATTCCCCCACGAGTCTAAACAAATAAGAATCTCTCAAATCGGAGGTCAAATACTCAATCAAAAACCCAAAATTTGGTCTAAGAAGTTACTTCATTTTTCCAAAGTTTCTACTCAAAAATCTCGAAATTAAGGGTGGAATTTAGGATTAGAATCATGGAACTTAACCGATGATGGTTAGAAAACACTTACCAAGAATACCCAGGTGAAAAGTCCCTCAAATATCGCCTCTCCCGAGCTCCCACAATTCAAAAATGGTGAAAATAGGCTTAGAGCTTGGAATTGGGGTTTTAGTATTCTGCCCAGATATTTGTTCTATGCGTTCGCGGATGGGCAACTGCGAACGCGAAGAGTAAAATTCACTGCGCCCAAAATTGTCCTTCGCGAATGCGACACAGGCTATGCGAACGCGGAGAATAGGCCCACGGACACTACGCGAACGCGGTCCCCTACCTGCGAACGCGATGAGTAACTGCCCCTGACCCTTGGGACCCTCCCTCTAAGCCTATGCGAACGCGAAAAACTCAATGCGTTCGCGAAGAGTTGCCTTCCCAACCTATGTGTTCGCGTCCAGTTGACCGCGGATGCGGAGAAGAAAACACTGAAGCCCAAAACTATTCTATGCGAACGCGGTGACCTCTACACGAACGCATAGAAGGAAACCAGCAGCAAACTTTCTGGTGTTTTACTAAATCCAAAACCACTCCGTTGAGCATTCGAAAATCATCCGAGGGCCCCGGGACCTCAACCGAACCTACCAACTAACCCAAATACCTTATTCGAACTTGGTCAAGCCTTAAAAACACGTCTCATAACATCAAAATACTCAAATATGCATAGATTCAAGCCTAAGAACTTAGGAATTTTCAAGAATTCACATTCGACGTTGAAACATGTCTAAACTTTTTCCATATCTTGGTGCACAATATCTGGTCCTAGAAGTTCCGCCTCACCAACCTCGAACCATCCAATCGGAGACCTACACCTCCTACCGTACAATGCCTCAAATGGGGCCATTTGAATACTAGTATGGAAATTGTTATTGTAAGCAAACACTATAAGCGGCAAGTGATCATCCCAGCTACTCTTGAAATATAATACAGAAGCTCGTAACATTTCTTCAAGTGTCTAAATAGTCAGTTCCGCTTGACCGTCCGTCTGTGGATGGAAAGTTGTGTTGAGATTTACCTGAGTACCCAAACTTTGCTGAAATTCCCTCAAAATGTTAGCTGTGAACTGGGCCCCTCGATCCGAGATAATAGAAACTGGAGTGCCATGGAGTCTGACTATTTCTTCTATATACAACTGAGCGTAATGTTCTGTAGTATCGGTAGATTTGACTGGCAAGAAATGCGCCGACTTTGTGAGTCGATCCACTATTACCCAAATTTAGTCGAACT
Organism: Nicotiana undulata; assembly: GCA_005239495.1. NCBI lineage: Eukaryota > Viridiplantae > Streptophyta > Magnoliopsida > Solanales > Solanaceae > Nicotiana > Nicotiana undulata. Next base: position 18,747 of record ML248920.1, read on the forward strand.
TGCGCTGGGTGCGGGGTAACACTACCACAAAGTCCATATTGATCATTTCCCATTTCCACATCGGTATTTCCATAATCTGCGTCAACCCACCAGGCCTCTGATGCTCGGCCTTCATTTGCTGACAATTCGGATACTTAGCCACAAAGTCTGCCACACACCTCTTCATACCATTCCACCAGAAAATCTCCTTGAGATCGTGATACATCTTCGTAGAACCTGGGTGTACAGAATACCTAGAATTGTGAGCCTCTGCCATGACTCTCTCCCGAAGTCGTCCACATCCAGAACACATAGCCTCCCTTGGCACCGCAAAACACCATCATCATTGCCGAGCGAAAATGCTGAAGTCTTGTGATTCAAAATTTTTTCCCCCAATTGTGCCAAAGTCGGATCCCTAAATTGCTTTTCCGTGACTTCCGCTACAAGCGAAGAATCCGCTCCATTACGCACCACGAAATTCCCCTTATCTGAGGTCGAAAGACAGACCCCAAGACTGGCCAACTTATAAACCTCCCGAGCTAATGGCCTCTGACCGGCTTCCAAATGTGCCAAGCTAACCATGGATTTCTGACTAAGAACGTCGGCTACCACATTTGCCTTTCCTGGATGGTACAAAATATTCATATCATAGTCCTTGAGCTATTCTAACCACCTTCGCTGCCTTAAGTTCAACTTCTTCTGCTTGAATAAATACTGAAGACTCTTGTGGTCTGTGAACACGTCCACATGGACCCCATAAAGATAATGCCACCAGATTTTCAATGCAAACACAACCGCTGTGAACTCCAAATCATGCGTTGGATGATTCTTCTCGTGGTTCTTGATCTGCATTGAAACATACGCTATTACCTTACCACATTGCATCAACACACACCCCAAACAAACTCTCGAAGCATCAGAATAAACCATAAATCCCTGTGTACCTTCTGGCAAGGTCAACACCGGCACCGAAGTCAATCTCGACTTGAATTCTTGAAAACTCTCTTCACAAGCATCGGATCACTGAAACTTAACTACTTTCTGCGTCAGCTTAGTCAATGGGGAGGCGAGGGTGGAGAATCCCTCCACGAACCTCCGATAATACCCAGCTAGCCCCAAGAAACTGCGAATGTCTGTCGGGGTCGTTGGTCTAGGACAATCCTTTACCTATGTAATCTTTTGGGGATCAACCCGAATCCCTTCCCTTGAAACAACATGGCCCAAAAAGGTGACTAATTCTAGCCAAAACTCACATTTTGAAAACTTTGCATACAACTGGTGCTGATGAAGAGTTTGCAGAACTGCCTTGAGGTGATTAGCATGATCTTCCTGACCTCGCGAATAAACGAGGATGTCGTCAATGAAGACTATCACAAAAGAGCCAAGAAACGGCTTGAAAATCCGATTCATAAGATCCATGAAAGCTGCTGGGGCGTTGGTCAGCCCAAAAGACATTACAATAAATTCAAAGTGCACATAACGAGTCCTGAAGGCGGTCTTAGGAATATCCTGCTCTCTGATCTTTAACTGGTGATACCCGGACCGTAAGTCAATCTTTAAGAAGAACCTAGCACCTTGCAATTGATCGAACAAATCATCTATCCGAGGCAATGGGTATTAGTTTTTTATGGTGAACTTGTTGAGCTGCCGAGAATCAACACACATCCGAAGCAATCCATCCTTCTTTCTGACAAAAAGAACTGGTGCGCCCCAAGGCGACACACTTGACCGAATGAAACCCTTTTCCAATAGATCTTTCAATTTTTCTTTTAGCTCTCTCAATTCTGATGGCGCCATCCTGTAAGGTGGAATAGATATTCGCTGCGTATCTGGCAATACATCAATCCCGAAATCGATCTCTCTATCTGGCGGAATCCCAGAGAGCTCATCCGGAAATACTTCAAGAAATTCATTCACAACCGGCACAGACTCGGGAGCAGGCACCTCTGACGTGGTATCCTAAACCCGGACCAAATGATAGATGCACCCCTTCCTGATCATCTTGGAGGCCTTAAGATAGGAGATAAACCTGCCCCTCGGCACAACATCATTCCCTTTCCATTCAATAACGGGTTCATTAGGAAACTCGAGCATCATAATTCTGGTTAGACAGTCGAGTTTAGAAAAGCACGAGTAGAGCCAATCCATTCCCATGATAACATCAAAATCCACCATTCCTAGCTCAATAAGATCAGCCGTGGTATCTCGACCATGTACTCGCGTTGTCGTGATAGAACCACCAATCGGAGTCAACACAGAGAAAGACTCATGAAGTTGTTCGAGTTCTATCCCAAAACTTGAAGCAATAAATGGAGTAACATACGACAATGAAGACCTAGGATCAATAAGAGCATAAACGTCATGTGTTTGAACAGTCAGAATACCTGTGACAACATCTGGAGAAGCCTCCGCACTCTGGCGACCACTCAAAGCATAGAATCGGCTGGGTCCCCTTTGACCCCGTGCTCTACCCCTAGTTGCATCGCGCCCTGCTATACCTGGAGGGCGTGTTGAAGACATAGCGGCTGAAGAACTGGACGGCTGAGTAGTACCCCTACCTATGCCCTGACTGGGTGCACGAAAGTCTCTCTAAACATGGCCTCTCTCTCCGCATCTTAGCACACCGGTATATCAAAGTAACAAGGCTCAGAGTGAAACCTCCCACACTTAGGGCATGGGGCCCTCCGCTGCTGCTGGAACCTGCCACCTGAATGACCGGACTGATGGAACCTCCTGCTGTGTGATCCTTGCCCAAAGCATCCTCCCTGCTGATAACTGTGCCCTAATGGCAGTTCGCTGGCTGAGGACTGAGCATAGGAATGAGATGTCCCTTTCCCAAGGGTTGATCTCATACCTCCAACTAAACTCCCAGGGTTGCCCGCTGACCGGGCCCTACTACTACTCTCTCTCTCCATTCTTATCTTTAATTTTGAGCCTCCGTAGCCTGTGCAAATCCCACAATCTTCCCGTAGTTCATATCTGAGTGCAAAGCAGTTGTAGCTGCCTCATTAATAACCAAGGGACCAAGGCCTTGAACAAACCGACGAACTCTGGCCTTCATAGTCGGCATCATGTGGATAGCATACTTGGACAAGCGCACGAACTCCATATGGTACTCCCACACACTCATGTTTTCCTATTTAAGGATATCAAACTCTACAGCACGGGTTGCCCTAGTCTCAACAAGCAAGAAATGTTCCATAAAAGAATCCACAAACTCATCCCACCTCGCCGGAGGGCTCCCCTCTCCACGTGAACTCTCCCACATCTCGAACCATGAATATGATGCTCCCTTTAGACGATAGGAAGCTAACTCAACTCTCTCTGTCTCAGTAGCCCTCATAACCCGGAGAGTCTTGTACATTTCATCTATAAAGTCCTGAGGATCATCCTCTAGGTCGGTGCCTGTGAACTCTGGAGGGGCTAACCGCAGAAACTGGTTGACTCTTGAACTCGAAGAATCCCCTTGCTCGCTAGAGGAAGCAGGGTCAGCATGTGATCTTTGGGCCTGGGAGGCCACTAGCTGAGTCAACATCTGAATAGCTCCCCTGAGGTCCCCATCAGGAATACCGGGACCAGAAGCCGGTACTGAGGAAGGATCAGGAACATCAGCGGGAGGGACTGTGGCACCCTCCGCTTGAGTAGGACTTGGAACAGTTTGGCCTTGAATGGAAGGGTAAGGCACATTCAGGGTCGGGGAATCATTCTCACCCGCACCGTCATATAAGGAATTTATGGCCACAATTGGGGTGGCATTGGCCTCTAGGTCGAGTCGAGCTCTCTTTTTGGGTGTCATTTAATGAAAATTAGGACAATGCACAAGTTAGATAAAGATATTCTCACCTTCCACTTCATCGCATGATACAGAGCAACAATGAAAGGGTATTTTCCTAAATGTCCATGCAGCCCCCTAATTACAGATGTGGTCGACAACACACCGATAAGAAGGGCTCTACTAGACACGACTCCGAGACATCCTAGGACACTTTTAAGACCTTAGGCTCTAATACCAAGTTTTGCACGACCCAAAACCGAGGGACGAGACCGGCGCCTAACCAAGTGAACCCACTCAAGCGGACCTGGATTGCCTTTCCTACCCTGCGTGTTTCCCCGTGTTCATAATATACAATATTCCATATGAACTAGCAAATTTAAAATTTAAGCATGGATTTACAACTTAAGTTCCTTTCTCCGTTTAACATTTTAGCAATTGATACTCCCAAAACATACAAATTACAACAACATTTCCGATACGACCCACAATCATGAGTGAATACAACTATCGCCCAAAATATACATATATACAACCCACAACGTGTCTACGGAGCCTCTAAGAGTACAAGGAGTTTACATAGACTTGCCGGTAACAAGGCCCCGGCTATACCTTTTAACAACATAAGCAAAAGAGGAAGATATAGTCCACACACGGCCCCAAGAGGAAATGGGGCTCACCAGAACCACTGAAGAGATGAAGAGGAGGCACCACTAACGGCGGGTTGAGCTACCTACTATAGAACCACCTACATCCATATAAAAGATGTAGCGCCCGCGGAAAAAAGGGATGTTAGTACTGTTGAATAGTACTAGTATGTATGAACAATGTTTGTTCTAAGTAAAATCAAATAGTACATATTTAGAAGACAGTCAGGGCAACCACACAGATACCACATAAATGTATAGAAAGTCACAATGAAGGTTTCACAGTTACTCATTTCAATTACTCATATGTTCACATTTCAACCTTATTACCTCTCCACCCTTATTACTTTGTGTTACGACGCGCAACCCGATCCCACCGTTCATTCACATCTCACCCTTATTACCTCTCCACCCTTATTACTTCGTATTGCGGTGCGCAACCCGATCCCACCGTACATTCACATCTCACCCTTATTACGTCGTGTTGCGGTGTGCAACCCGATCCCACCGTACAATCACATCTCACCCTTATTACTTCGTGTTGCAGCGTGCAACCCAATCCAACCGTACAATCACATTTGATAGCAACAACAACCAATCAATTAAATCGCAGGGATTTTCATCATCAAGAACATACGTTCATATCAACCAATAACTATGTGAAATCAAGGCACAATGATCCTTACAAAACAATTATTCATATATGGTGTTACCAAAATTATATAACTCAATTAAATCAATCCACGGTTTCTTTTCATCATTTGCCACACACGTCCTTTAGCAATTAGATACATTCCCACATTAGGGTACGTTAACATTCTTTCACTTAGTAGCACATACTCCCACATAGACATATTCGAACGTTTAACAAGCCTTACACATGATAGGATAAGCACAGAGAATCACCCTTCACAATCTCATTTATCATGGTAATCAACTAAGAAAATCAGGAAATGAAATCTTACACCTCAACACAGCCGGACAATCAATTCACATATTCTCAAGAAAGAGATTCTTACCGTGTCCTCGGACACCAACAAGGTGACTCTACAAAGATTAAAGTTTTCCATACATACATCGAATCAGAATTTCCCTTTAGTTTTTATCACAAATCACCGGACCGTATAGCACCGTCAATCTATTCCACATTGTGACATATTTCACTTAGAAATTTGGAACCATAAACATAACTCATCTCATTTAGGCATTTAATCAAACACTATGTGGTTCCTTTTATTAATTAATCCCCTTTTTAGTGGAAAATTGCTCTACCTTACACCCTCTTGCTATTTTAGAATAGATCATGAACATGCATGCAAGGTCTTAACTTTTATCTTCAAGGATCAATTTATGTGTTCTACCCCTTTTAGCTAAAACCTGAGAATTAGAAAGGAAACAGGGTGGGGACTTACCTCTTAGAGTGAAGAAGATGAAGACTACTCGATAATTTCCAGGCCTGAGTGATATTTGAAAAATCGATTTGGGGAAGATGAGGACTTCTCTCTCAAGAATCCACTCTCACTTCTCCTTAATTTTATTCAGATGCATGTTAAAAATGAAGGGGGGGGGGGGGGGTTTTAATAAAATGGGGGTCGGGG
>ML248920.1:24824-38142 GCA_005239495.1 Nicotiana undulata
GTTTTAATAAACTGGGGGTCGGGTGCAAATTAGAAATTAAAAGAGCCCCGAAGCAAGAAATGCGGTCAGGAATGTGATCGCATTCCTGCTATGCGGTCCTCATTCCTTTCACATAGTTGGCCCTCAAATGGGCCAAAAAGGGAACCAGACTGCCCTGGTATGCGACCACTATGCGGTCCGCATACTTGTTATGCGATCACATAGTGAGTCGCATAACCTCCTCCGCAAAAATAGAGGTGCAAGAATGCGACAGCTATACGGTGCGCATTCCCAAAATGCGATCGCTTCTTGGGCCGCAAAGCTGTCCTCAAATTAAACAGAAGGCTGCCCATGTATGAGACCACTATGCGGTCCGCATACATGTTATGTGATCGCATAGTGCGTCGCATAACATCGCATTTCTGGAAAATTTAATGTTTTAAGTCTCGGGACCTATTCGGGCATTATTTTAGACATGAAATTTTTACGGGTCTTTACATATAGATGCCCAGAGGGAGAGCTTTTCATAGTTCTATATATTTTCACAAAGTGAGGCCATGAGATTGGCAAGACGCTGGAGGAAAAAGAAGAGAAGAGTCGCATAGGCGCACATACTAGGTCATAATCGTATAGGTTGCATGACATAAGGTAGCAACGATTACGAGATTGGAAGAATTTTGACCACATGTCTTGGCGCGAAAAAGAGGCCTAAAGTGGGGAATGCCCTGGCCTATGGATTATTCACAAAGCATTGACTAGATAGCAAGGACAATATGAAAGTATTTGTAAGAATTATAGGTTATGAGGCTGATAAGTGCATTAGGCAACATTCAAGGACAAATGTTTAGAGGGGAATGGTGTTACACTACATGTTTTCGTACGTGAGAGTACGTCATAAGCAGATTGATGTGAGCTCAAACATTATATTATGTTTGTGTATACGCTAGAAATCGGGGCTACCTGATCTCACTATTTGATCGTGACTAGGACGTTGCATCGAAGAGCTGAAGCACTGAGTTCGAGATCGAGGTCGGTTTCAATCAAAGCTGGGGGAGATAGTCTTCGAGTAATATTGGGGATATCTTAATAACAGAAAGAATGAGATATCCATGACTGATTGAGGATCGTGGCATGAATCTCAGAACGGATCAAATCAACAGTGGTTAATTAGTTGTTTATACGATTTCCTTCTGTAAATAGAGATATACCATAATTAGGATCTAGATAAACATCATTATTCACTAAGAAAACAATATACGACTCTTTTTTCCTTGCTTACTATTCATCAGAATTACTTTATGGTTATTGTTCTTATACTACTATCACCTCGAGAGTACTTTAATTCGAGGTCGAGGTTCAGCTCCCACACTAGTTTGTTTATTTTATAGTAATTATGTCATTTACTTTCTTATTTATCAATTGGTATTGGGTGAAATCACATATCCTTAAAACCACAATATAAGTTTTATTGCTCTCCAAATTTTAGGGCAAACACTTTGGCACCCACCTTGGGGATAAGGATAATAGTGATTATTCAATAATGATTCCAATAACACACACTACTTTACGCTTGTTCTTGTCAAGTATTTTTGTTTTCAGGATAAAATATGTCAAACACACAAACAGCACCCATACATGTTGACAATGGCCTCGGATTCTACATGGAAAACGACAATGTAATTTCTCTAGGGGTCGAGGTGCCACAAGATGATCTCGAAGGAGCACCGGTTGCCAACCTATTCGACGTCAGTTCACACATTGCTCTAAATGTGAATCTTGCACGAACCCCGAATGGAGTGTACGCAGAGAAGGCCGATCTGGTGGACGAGGTACACATGATGAAGGATATGGAGGACTCAGCCTCCAAGTGATGTTTGAGATGCTACAGGCCCAACAAACTGATATTGCACAGCTATAAAAGCAATATCGAACTCCGAGTAGATTCGAATCGGAAGCCGCCCACCGAATCAAGCCAGTAAGAGAAAGGTCGAATACTAGTGAATCGGGGACTGACCCTGCAATAATGAAGATTCTCGAATAGGTCACCAAAAAAAATTGAATCCGGAGAGAAGAAAATTGAGGCAAATGATAAGAAAGTAGAAACGCATAACTCCGAGTTGATCAGATACCGGGGGCACCACCAATTTTGAAAGGGATGTATCCAAAGAAATTTGTAAGAAGTCATTCCCTCCAAGTGCGGATCCGAAGCCTATTCCCAAGAAGTTTCGTATGCCAAATATCCTTAAGTACAATGCGACCACTGATGCCAATGAGCATGTAACCTCTTATACATGCGCCATCAAAGGTAACAATTTGGTAGATGATGAGATCGTATATGTTCTATTGAAGAAGTTTGGAGTGAATCTATCGAAGGGGGCAATGATTTCGTACCATAATCTTCAACCAAATTCCATTGACTCATCCGCCATGCCTGTGGATTCTTTTGTAAAGGCACATGTCGGGGCCATAAAGGTTGCGACGAGAAAATCAGACATTTTCAAAGTAAAACAGAAGGATAATGAAATGCTTAGGGAATTCTAGTCTCGATTCCAAATGGAAGGCATGGAGTTGCCATCGATCACAGATGATTGGGTTGTTCAAGCATTCACTCAGGGGTTCAATGAATGAAGTTCTATAGAATCTCGTCAACTGAAGCAAAACTTGATCGAATATTCGGTGGTAACCTGGGCCGATGTACATAAGCGGTACCAATCGAAGATCTGGGTCGAGGATCACCAATTGGGAGCTTCTTCTAGTTCTGTATAACCGAACAGGCCCGCAGGCAGAAACCAGAGAGATATCGATAGGGAACCTCGGTCGAACAGATACCATTATCAACAATACAATGCATACCGTAGGAACAGTGGTCCCGGACGCAATTCCGCCTGTAATGATCAAAGGAGCGATCGAGTAAAAAGTTCTCAGGGACTTATGAGAAAAGGTGGTTTTGATAAGCACGCTGGTCCCATAGAGGAACCACGATTATCGAAGTATAACTTCAATATTGACGCATCAGGTATTGTATCGCAATTTGAAGAATCAAAGATACTAGGTGTCCTAGACCCATACAAACTGATCCTTCCCAAAAAACTCCCAACCTGATGTGTAAGTATCATGCCACACATGGCCACAGAACCGACGATTGAAGGAAACTGAGGGAGGAGGTAGCACGTCTATTCAACAAGGGCCACCTTCGAGAGTTATTAAGTGATCGAGCTAAAAACAATTTCAGAGAGAAGGATGCCAGCAAAAATGAACAGGATGAGCCACACCATGTGATCCATATGATCGTCGGCGGGGTCGATATTCCACAAGGGCCAGTGTTCAAACGTACTAAAGTATCAATTACTAGGGAAAAGCAGACCCGAGATTATATGCCATAATGCACCGTATCATTCAACGATGAGGAATTTCTCAGCCTCACAACGACGCTATGGTAATTTCTATCTTGATGAATAAAATTCAAGTTAAGTGTGTTTTAGTGAATCCAGTTAACTCAAAATATATCATGCGATCGAGGGTCGTGGAGCAACTCCGCTTGCAAGATCGAACTGTACCTGCAGCTCGGGTCCTGAACGGTTTCAACATGTCCAAAAAAACAACTAAAGGAGAGATCAATATGCCGGTGAACGTATCTAGAACTATTCAAGAAACCAAGCTCCGTGTATTCGGTCACATGAGGTACAACGCCCTACTCGGGAGGCCCTGGATTCATAATATATGGGCAGTCCCTTCGACTCTCCACAAATGATGAAATTCCCAACACTGGACGGGGTGAAAATGGTATATGGATAGAAACATGCTGCAAAATGTTCGTGGTCGATGAGGTAATACCGATAACGGTGCTTTCGATAACAAAGGGATCGGAGGCCAAAGGAAAAAAGGAGACCGAATAGAAACCACAGTCACCAGGCCCGACTCAATCAGAAAAGCAAGGAACCGAAGAGGAAGATGACGACTTCATTATTCCCAAAGATTCTGATGCAACCAAATCAACAGCCGAGGAGCTAAGACATGTTATACAGATTGAGTACTTGCCTGATCGAAAGGTATACTTCGGTACGGGGTTAACCCCCAAACTTAGGAAGAAACTCATTAAATTTTTTATTGATAATATGGATTGCTTTGATTGGTCCCACTTAGATATGACAGTGATCTAACTAGAGATCATAACACATCAATTGAGCTTGGATCCAAAGTTCAGGACAGTGAAACAAAAGAGAAGGCCCCAGTCCGAGGTAAACCATGCATTCATCAAGGACGAGGTAACTAAATTTCTCAAAATAGGCTTCATTCGGGAAGTAAAATATCCTGAATGGTTAGAAAATGTAGTTGTAGTTCCTAAAAAGGGTAACAAACAAAGGATGTGTGTAGATTATAAAGATTTAAACAAGGCATGCCCCAAAGACTCTTTTCCTCTACCTAACATCGATCATATGATCGATTCCACAGCTAGCCTTGAGATCCTTAGTTTTCTCGATCCTTACTCCGGGTACAATCAAATTAAAATGAAGCCGGAGGATCAGGAAAAGACTTCATTCATCACTAAGTATGGCACATACTGTTACAACGTAATGCTTTTGGGCTAAAAAATGCTGGAGCTACCTACCAACGCCTAGTAAATAAAATGTTCGAAGAAACAATAGGTAAGCCAATGAAGGTATATATTGATGATATGTTGGTTAAGTCTCTGCGAGCAGAGGACCATTTGACACATTTGCATGAAACCTTCAAGATACTGAGAAAATACAACATGAAGCTCAACCCCGATAAATGTGCTTTCGGTGTCGGTTCGGGAAAGTTCCTCGGCTTTATGGTGTCAAATCGGGGGATCGATATCAACCCTGATAAAATCAAGGCTACTGAGGACTTCACAATCGTGGACATCGTTAAAGTCGTGCAAAGGTTGACAAGGTGGATAGGCACCTTAGGCCGACTCATTTTGAGATCGTCAGATCGAAGTCATAGGTTCTTCTCACTACTCAAAAAGAAGAACAATTTTGCTTGGACCCTGAAGTGCCAACATACGCTATATTAAAATGGTACATCTCGAGTCCACAATTTCTTTATACCCCAAAAGCAGATGAAAAGCTCTACTTATACTTAGCAATCTCAGAAGTTGCGGTAAGTGGTGTCCTAGTTCGAGAAGAGCAAGGTACGCAACTTCCCATTAGTTATGTAAGTTGAACCTTAGGCGAGGCAGAAACTCGATACCCACACTTAAAAAGCTTGGAACATTCTCTAATAAGCGCCTCTAGGAAGCTAAAACCGTATTTTCTATGCCACCCAGTATGTGTGGTACCACGTACCCTCTTCGTATAGTTTTACATAAGCCCGAACTGTCGGGCCAATTGGCCAAATGGGTCGTCGAACTCAGTGAGTATGATATCGAATATTAATCCCAAATGGCCATCAAGTCTCAAATTTTGGAAGACTTCGTGGCTGACTTCACGCCCGCCATTGTACCCGAGGTCGAATAAAAACTTTTGTTAAAATCAGGTACATTATCTGGGGTGTGGACCCTTTTTAAGGACGGCGCTTCGAATGTGAAAGGGTCTGGGTAAGGCTTCGTTTTGAAGGCGCCTACAAGCAACACAATTAGGAAATCTATCAAAACTGCTAAGTTGACTAACAATGAGACCGAGTACGAGGCCATGATTGCAGGTCTCGAACTAGCTAAAAGCAAGGGATCAGAGGTTATCGAAGCCAAATGCGACTCCCTATTGGTGTTAAACCAAGTCAACATAACCTTCAATGTTTGAGAGGATATAATGAAAAGGTAATTTGATAAATTGCAGGTGACATTACATTGTTTTAAAGAATGGACTTTGCAGCATGTACCGCGAGAGCAAAACAACAAGGGCGATGCACTTGCAAACCTGGGATCATCAGTCGAGCGCGATAAAATCAGCTCGAGGACTATCATACAACTCTCGAAGTCAGTGATCATAGAAGGACATGCCGAAATAAACTCCACGATCCTAACCTAGGATTGGAGGAATAAATATATAGAGTATTTGAAAAACGGAAAGCTCCAGTCGGACCCTAAGGAATCAAGGACTCTACGAACAAAAGTTGCTCGATTCACATTGGTTGAGGATAGAACATTAAATAGGATGATGTTCGATAGACCGTTGGAAGTATGTTTGGGACAAGGGGATACCAATTATGTCCTACGAAAATTTCACGAGGGTACTTGCGGGAACCACTCCGGTGCCGAATCACTAGTTCACAAAATCATTAGAGCAGGGTACTATTGGGCCAGTATGGAGAAAGACACTAAATAATTTTTTTGAAAATGTGACAAGTGTCAAAGGCATGCACCGATGATCCACCAACCCGAAGAACAACTTCATTCAGTGTGATCCCCATGGACATTCATGAAATGGGGAATGGATATCGCCGGCCCTCTGCCATAAGCCCTAGATAAATTCATTTTATTTATGACTAGCTATTTCTCTAAGTGGGTTAAAGCACAAGCCTTCGCGAAAGTGAGAGAAAAGAAAGATATAGACTTACTCTGGGATCACATCATATGCCGATTCAGGATACCTGCCGAGATTGAATGCGACAATGGAAAAAAATTCATCAGCAGCAAAATAACAAAGTTTCTCGAAGATCACAAAATAAAAAGGATCTTATCGACACCGTATCATCCTAGTTGAAACGGACAAGTCGAATCAACAAACAAGACCATCATTCAGAATCTGAAGAAAAGATTAAACGACGCCAAGGGAAAATGGAGAGAAATTCTACCCGAAGTTCTTTGGGCATATCGAACAACGTCAAAATCCAGTAAAGGGGAAACATCGTTCTGTTTAGTATATGGCATCGAAGCATTGATCCCGGTCAAAGTCGGGGAACCCAGCGCAATATTTTGATACACAACGGAAGAGTCGAATCACGAGGCTATGAGTACGAGCCTCGAACTACTAGATGAAAAACGGGAAACCCCCCTCGTTTGAGTGTCTGCACAAAAACAACGCATCGAAAGGGATTATAATCGCAGTACCAACCTTCGCCACTTCAGAATCGGGGACTTAGTTATGAGAAAAGTCACCCTCAATACTCGAGATCGTAACGAAGGAAAACCAGGACCAAATTGGGAAGGACCGTATTAAGTCCTCGATATTGTCAAAATGATATTATTGTTAAGGTATGACCTTCCCCTTTTTTATTTGCATTTTACACTAACTTATTTTTAGGTGTTCGAACGAAGGCATCGAAGTTCTCTTCAAGAAGGAAGATATTAGATCTTAAAGCACGCGTTTCACTCTTTTTACCTTTCGACTGGTTTTTATCCCATTGGCTTCTGTTGGCAAGGTTTCATGACGGATGGTAGATAAGAGGTTGAGATAATAGATAAAAAGGGTAAAGGAAGGAGGCCGTTCAAAGTGAGAAATGATTAGGCTTTAGGGTCATTTGGTTTGTCTCGTATGTTTCAAGTGGGAGATTAATTGTGGGTTGTTGGATCATTTGATCAACAGCCTTGATAATACAGGTAATAAAGTTTTACATAAAAGGTAATTAGGAAAAAACAGGGACCGTTGGATCTGTGTGATCCAAAAGTAGAGATAATATTTGACATGGGGTTTAAAATAAAGGAAAAATCAAGAATAAACATGGACCGTTGATGATTTGGATTGACGGTCCAGATCAATTGTGCTTCTTTTGTTAGTGAGTGGGACGTGGAACGATATTATTGGTCCTCAAGAGTCTATATGGATTGCCAAAATAGATGGGAGGGGTTAGTTCCGGACTGGGTTGGCATGTGTGTTTAGGCTGAAATTGATTTAGCAAATAGTCACATTGTGTTTAATTAGGTGTTTGCAATTGGAGACTTTTAATATTTTAACCCCTCTAAAATTAACTTAATTAAACATAATTATTTCTAATTAAATGTGATAAAAATATAATAATTAAATATAGTATAAATTACTGTAATTAATCAATTATCTATTAAATACATTTTACTCAATTTGAAACTAATTTTGGATTAATATTAGATTAATAATTGATGAATTAAGAATCAAGGATTAATTTATTAAACTAATTGTAAAACTTGTGTATCAAAATATAGAGGTTATTTTAATAGTTTCAAAAGGGTAAGGGTAATATATTTTATAATTATTTAATACCAAATTATTAGTTTAACATTATTAATTACTAGTTTCTTATTATATCCATAGAAAAATCGGTATTATTGATTAGAAAATATTTTACCACATTTATTGCAGATTATTAAGTATAAATAATATTTTTTTAAATTCCATTAGGCACAGTGTCGATGGGTGATTTTTATATATAATCAAGAGAAGTACAATAAAGGAGGGGGACATAAACCTTATCTCACAATTAATTGATGGGTAACCAATTAATTGTCCAACCATTACAACCAAATGGATCCTGAAAACTATGTAAAGTTAGACCTATTTTGAAAAGCTAATTGCCTATAATTAAACAATTGGATATACAAAACTAAAGTAAGAGTCTAGGTCAACTATACATTATAAGCCTAGGTAAGCTATGCATATGAGCTGGAGGTACTTTTTCCATATACATAAATACCTACAACTAAACTGTAAGGTGCTCCTCCCTCTGAAGTGTGACAAAACAACAAATGAGCTTAGTGTGGACAATCCAGTATGACATGTATGTTATCTTCAATCCAGCTTTAACAATACTAATTAAATTATCTTCAATCTAGTTTTAACAATACTAATTAAAGCCAGGTTGAAGATAATTATGTTTGGAGCCATGGGAAAAGGGAATGTCTCTGGCTGATATGGATGACAAAAGTGATGAAGCAATGACTAAAACATAAATCTTTTCTCTTTAAGGTGAGATCCCTTTTAAGAACATAGGACAACTAAGTTTTTTCCCCTAGTTGTGTTCAATTATTTGCTTGAGCCTACTTGTTATGATGTGATGATGAATGCATGTTGTGAGGTTAAGAGTTTGTCCATGTTTTGTGACTTACTGTAAGTTATAATCAATGTAGGATGTACCTTATACCATTAATATGTTTTCTGTAAAATTAGCATCAATGATGCTAATACCACACATTAAGACCACATCAATGATGTACGCATATAAGAACTATTGGTACCTGAAAAAGAAAACAAACCAGTTAGCAATAATAGAGTTGTCTGGTCCTTTCCTTTCATTTTTGAGCAGCAACATATGGTAGAGTCAATGTGTATCAGTTGCAGTAAGTAGGATAATAGTTGTTGTGTTGCTGGTGATTTGCTAAGAGATGAGATGAAAGGTGAGATGAGATTATGTGAATTGATGTTGGTGATGGTGATCTAGGGTTTATGGTGTTGGATGTTGTTGGTGTTGTTGTTGTTGCGGTGAGGTTGTAGAGGATATAGGCTATGTTGTTGTGAGTATGACTGTATGTTGGGAGTTTGAGAATCTGCGCATAGGTTTTT
Organism: Nicotiana undulata; assembly: GCA_005239495.1. Taxonomy (NCBI): domain Eukaryota; kingdom Viridiplantae; phylum Streptophyta; class Magnoliopsida; order Solanales; family Solanaceae; genus Nicotiana; species Nicotiana undulata. The sequence continues at coordinate 34,238 of ML248920.1, forward strand.
GTATTTTCTGAGGGATGGTGTGGAGTTGTATGTTCTATTGATGTGGATAGGTTTGTGTGTGTTGATTTTGTGGAATAAAGATGATGATCGTGTGTTGGCTAGATCATCCAAACATTCTATTACATTGTTCTATTGAATTTTCAGTATATTGAGCATTTTGGGTGCTAATACCACACACAGAAAAAGAAACAGAAAAACGAATAGATCACTGGAAAAAGGAACCTGCAAAAAAAAAACTAAACAATGTTATGAAAATATTAATTTATGTTCTCCTCCAATCGGATTTGAACCTGTTGTTTTCGTTCATGTAATAGATGTTGTGAAGCGAACATCTGAGAATGAGAATCTCAAATAGAGACATGATGATCAAGATGGTTTGGACTGTTGGGTTTGCTCCCCTCTAAAAGTCAGTTTTAACCATAACCATGAGAGTGATTAACTAGAAATTGTGGAGGTAATTGAACCTTATTGGTCCTTTTATGCCTAAAATAAAGGGTTCCATTTTGGTTTAGAATGATTTGATATCTAATGTGAGCACGTAGCTCCCACTGGTTGTAGAACTGTTATTGTGATGCAAAACTATGACTGAGCTTGGATAATGAGTCTGCAGGATAGTTGGATTCTCTATAAACATGGGAGATTGTAATGACTTCACATTACTGGTAAAGATCCTTGACTTTTTGCAGTTGCATATCCAATTTCTATGGTGGTGTAATCTCTCTATCTATCCATTGCTTGAATAGGCTAGAGTCTTTTCCAAGTTGAATCTGGGTGAATATATTGTCAACACACTATTTGACTCCAATGATAGTTGTTTTTGTTTCTGCTAGATTATTGGTTCCCTCACCAAGTGGAAAAGATATGGCATGAATGAACTGGCCTTGATGACTCCTCATAATGACTCCAGCTCCAATTTTACCCGGGTTGGTAAGTGCACTACTATCATAGTTAACTTCAGCAAAATTGGTATGTGGTTTCATCCACCTCACCTGAACAGTTGTGGTAATATGTTTCAACTCTTCCACAATAGTATAGATATCAGTCCACTTTTGGGCGCAAGTTATGTTGGGATGAATAAATTTTAGAATGAGGTAAATATCTGAGTTAATAGCAAGAATAATTGACCATAGAAGAAGTTATTCCTCCATACTTAGCATTGCATCTATTATTCCAAAGATTCCAGCAAATAATGAAGGGAACTGTGTCCAGCAGTAATTGTTGCAATTGATTTTTGCTTTTGTGGGGTGACAATTTTATTAGAATCATATTAATAGGTAATTCATCAATGTTTATCCCTGTAATGCCTGTAAACTTTCTCCATACAGTTGTGGCCAGAGGACCCCGGTTGAAAATGTGGTCTATGGATTCACATCGGGATTGTCTGCAGCAACAATTTTCAATAGAATTACCAAAAGCAATAACCATGTCATCAGTTGGGAGTTTATTTCTCAAATATCTCCAGTGACATAAGGACCGTTTGAATGGGATTTTTTTTGTGCCAAGTCTTTTTGTTGGTAAAATCTATCTACTTCTTGTCTCTAATTATTTCCCATGATTAGCCACATGTGAACTTGATGGATGTATTTGGTAGCCAAATGACTTTATCCTCCTTGGTCCTTTTTACATAACACTCTCCGCCGCCCAAGAGGACTGGCTATTTTTCTATCGGGAGTTTATTGATCAAAATGAATGGTAGTTTGAATAATTTGTGGGATCAAGTGTCTTGGGGAATGACATTAAGTTTCTAGAGTTTCCATTGGCCTGAGTCCCTGAAGTGAGATACCAGGACTTTCTATGGTCTACCCCTTCCAGTTCTACTAATGGCAAGTGAGCATGTGCCTAGCCAGTTATCCCACCAGAAGCTGGAGTTTCCCGAGTGTAACCTCTAGTAATGGGTTATTCTACCTCCTTCCTGTTAGTAGTTAATTTCTTACATGTTTGACATTGTCCAATGTCCCATTTTTTGGAGACTGGATGAGACCTCTTGCACTACTTAGCCATAAGGAAATTACTCCACAAGGACTGCTTTGTTCTGAAATTCCACCGTTGTTTGAACTCCATAGCTTTGCATACATATTGATGCATGTGCATCCTTCTTGTAAGAGATAAGACATTTTAGCCAATGAGGACAAATGATACTTTTTTTATCCTTCTCCATACCCCAGAAAAAATTGGTTTCCATTCTATCAATTTGCTTCAGAATGGTTTTAGGAGGATAGACAATTGAGGTTAAGTGGATAGGCATGGATTGTAGGACATATTTGATGTGTGCTACCCTTCATCCATAATAAAAGAGTTGGCCTGGCCAACCTTTGATTTTGTTTATGACTGTAGAGATGAGTCCATTGAAGTACATAATTCTTTTCCTTCCAATGTACCCCAGGTAATTGATTGGAGATTCCTTTCTAGAGAAGCCTATAATATGTTGAATTATGTTTACATTGTACTGAAAGACACAAGATGGAGTCATGAAGTGGCTCTTGTTGCTATTAATATTTTGCCTAGAACTATCTTCATATTCTCTTAATACATGCATGGTTTTCTGAAGGGATGCTCTACAACCTGGGGTTAAGATGATAACATCATCAACAAAGCATAGATGATTCACCTGTGGACCTCTTCATTATATGTACAAGCCTTTGAAAATTTGATCATGATTAAGGTTGTTAAGCATTCTAGATAAAAGCTCTGCACCAATGATGAAAAAAGGATGTGCCAGTGGGTCACCTTGTTTGAGGCCCTTAGTTGATTTGAAGAAACCTAGCATGTTACCATCTACAATGACAGAGTGCCAATTGTTAGACATAGTTCTCCATATCATGTCAATGATCTTCTCACAGAAGCCCATCCTTCTCAAGGTGATACAAGTGTGGCCCCATGAGGCTCTGTCATACGCCTTGGCTATATCAAGTTTGATCACAACACTTGCCCCAGGATTTGGATTCTTAATCCCTTGTACAATCTCCTGGGCCACCATGATATCCTCTTAGATACTTCTGCCTTTACCAAATCCTAATTGATTTGCTGAAATGATCCTGAGCAAGATAGGTGCAAGTATGGTGGATATGACTTTTAAAATTGTCACGACCCAATTCTCCCTCCGACTGGGTCTCGTGACGGCACCTAGTCTAGATGACTAGGTAAGCCTATACCTTAAGCGAAATTTAGATAAAATAGGTAAAATAACAGTAAGTGAAATAAATCATAGTAAAGTAGACGCCGCTCGGCATTAACAGTTACTTTACCCAGAACCCGTAATATTATAATACATCACAAGCTATTCTACTGCTCAATATGTACAACTGGATAGAAAAGACCGTATAGTTTCATCTACAAGTACTAAAACTTCAAGATAGGAAGGGGACTCGGAGATCTGCGGACGCTGCAGATAATACCTCGAGTCTCCTGATACCGCTGCTGCTGGCTAGCTGAGATACCGCGTACTAGGACCTGGATCTGCACATGGGGAAAACATACGCAGAAGGCGTGAGTACTCCACATTCGGTACCCAGTAAGTGCCAAGCCTAACCCCAGTCAAGTGGTGACGAGGTCAGGTAGAGGCCCTACTGAGGTTTGCAAAGTAACAGATATAGAGAACAAGTAACTAAAGCAGGTGATAATCGACAGGAATTATGAGTAAAGGCTAGCAAGAAATGATATAATCAAATGCTCGGATCAACGCAATATATATATATATATATATAAAGCTTTGTAAGAAAGTTAAGGTACAATGCAATGCAATATGAGGGAAAGGCTCATGTCTCTACCCTTAATCCCTATGTATGCAATGCAGTATGAGGAAAAGGCTCAGGTTTATGCCCGCAATTCCTGTATACAATGCGGAATGAGGGAAAGGCTCAGGTCTATGCCCGCAATCCCTGTATGCAATGCAGAATGAGGGAAAA
>ML248921.1:1148-83482 GCA_005239495.1 Nicotiana undulata
TGAAGTGGGTGTTTGTTATTTTAATTATTCTTGTTCTTTAATGTTTCCAAAGGGATTAGCTAACCCTAGGACTCGCCCATTAACTCCGAATTAATTTTGGAAAAGATTATTTGGGGTTGGGAAAGATTAATTAATAAAAACTTGAGGATTTAACCCTCATGTTATAGATTCTACCTAAGGATATGATTGAACTACTTGTAGCCAAACCCGGAAGTGCTTAATCTCCTAATTGGGTTATGAATAATTCATTTAGGAAGTCTTGTTAGTCTTTGGAAAAATCTAATTAAGAAATATTATCCGTGGCTAACTAACATAGCTCACTCATATTTATAAAATCGTGAAATACATTGGATCGTTACTTGAGTGTAATTCCCGATGCATTCATTCTTGTTGCCATTGATCATTTTACTCGCTTTCTAAGTTAGTTTATATTTTAGCATTTAGCTATAAACAATTATCAAAAACCCAAAATCTTAATTATTTGGCATTGCGCGATAAGTGATAACTCTCTAGCATTCCTAATCGCCCTCATATTGTTCTCTGTGGGATTCGACCCCAACCTTGTTGGGTTACTATATTTGACAACGATCGCTTGCACTCTTTTAAGGTGTAAATTGAGCGTATCAGTCGTAGATGTGGTGTCAAGTTCCATGAAAAGCATCCGGGAATTGCAATCCTTCTCGAGTCACTCTGTTCTCACTGGTGTATATGGATTCTATGGTTTGAATAGTCACTCTACTCTTACGAATATCATCATGAAACCTTCTCCCTATCTAGTAGCATAAGAGCATGCCTTAAAACCTATCATATGAGTGCATGTCAATCGAAATGGTCACCATATGCATAAGGTCTCTTTGAAAATTGAGATCCTCATATCCCCATAATAGAAAGATTGTGTGTCGCCATCTTAGTATAACTTCTGTGTCTGCTTGGGACCTCCCGTAGTAAGTAACTCACTTTGTTCCTAGTATTGTGGTTGTCCGTGACATGGTCTTGTACTATAGTTGGGAACTAATATAGCAGACACATGACAAACTCATAACAAATGTTTATTTTCTCTTTACACCTCCACCACATGTGTTAATTATGTTTCTTAGTTAGTGAATTCATTGTGCTAGCTTCCCAACACTTTCTCGATAACTATGAGAGAACGTGTCCTCCCATGTGTCACTATAACATTTCCTTTCTCATAAGGACCCTTAATAGGCTCTCCGTCAAGACTAAATGTACCTTTGGGGGATATCATAGCACAATGCCTACTTCTTATGTTTTCCTGTCTTTCATTAGCATCTGGGTACACCTCGAGTTAAGGTCTATGGAGAACTCATTACGAACATATGCAAACCTTCAAAGGTTATTCTATATTGTCCTATTGGGTTCTGTTGCCTTTGCACTCTCGGCTTCTAGAATCATTGATTACGTCATTGTCATGTGCGGGGAGTTTTGCTATCCTTGGCATTCCACCTCCCTGGTTGGATAGGAGTTTTAGTTGTCTTTCTCCCCGGAGCATCATGTTAACCACTATAACCCCTATAACTAATACATGATTTCATCCCCATATTAAGATGTCCTAGCTATATGGTTTCACTCGTAGAAGGTTGAGATTAAATGCTTCCAGGTTTTTGCACATACCATAAGCATTCTAATTCAGAAAACAAGTTGTCGTATCTTTAGTTACCTCATAGCGGGTCAATCATCGGGAAGGCTTGAGCTGTTTGGATGATGATAATCCCATAGGTGTTTTACTTCCTTTTCACCCTCATGCGCACGTGGCATAGATCCCTTGTTTCAGTTAATGTTAGGAGTGTAATTCAACTTCATGTGATTCTTTTGAAGTCTCTATCACATCCATGTTGCGAGAATCTTACCATTTTGAGATAAACTTATTTTCCTTACACTCAAGGAGACAACCGGTTTGACGTACTTGACCGCTCCTCCGTAGAGCTTACTATCGCCGGGCAAGGCATGTATGGAGAGGATCAATTGTTACTATCCCATGCATAACTCGTAGCCCCCCAAGGATAACTGATGCTAGCGTCTTCATCCTCCCTATCATGCCTCCCGTGTGTCTCATGTCTATGAAGACCCACTTCTTTTAGATCTCAGGGTCACATACAGGGTTCCCACCTTACCAATGCGTGCTAGTTACCTCTATGCTTCATTTGTCTAATAATTAATGTCGTCATAATGATTAACGACGTCAGCATTGTTAGTAGTAATCTCCGTGTCTCTTAGCATATAACCTCATGAAATACTCTGCTCAACACATTAATGGATTCCTGAATAATTCCAGACCAATCTTGAACTCCGTTGTTCCTCATTGTATTAGATCTATTTGGTATTGAAGGGTCAAACGTGTCAAAGAGGAAGCATCACCCTGTGGATCACACATATTCGATAGGTAATTTTATGGTCGATTTATGATAGCACATCCTCGAGAAATCGTTAAAGGTCACCACAGGTTTAGTTTGGGTGTTCGTGTAGAGATTTAGAATTTAGGAGGGTGAACAAGTTATTCTCAATATTTTTCCACTGGAGATGTTGTGTGAATTGATAATGGATGGGTACATAAGTGCATTTCCCACTAGGCTGCACTAGGAGTATGATTTTTCCCCATAGCTTTTCCTCATATATTTTGTATTTTCATATGTCTATGTCTAAGAAGGTTGTTGGAGATCCTTTGTGTGTCATCTCGGTGGAAATTATTGAAGGTAAAGTTAATGGATAGTTAGCTTATGCGAGGTATCTAGTTTTCCTCCTTGTTAGATAAGTTTGGATATTGGGATTGTTTCCGTGAATGTGTTATGGCAAAGCCTGCAAGTCAAGGAAGCCACATGGGAAGCGGAGAATGAAATGAAAAAGAAATACCCCCACTTGTTTGAATAAGTCAGGTAGTCATTTATGAAGTTGATTACCTCTAAATAATTTCATTACATGTCATATTGTGTAGAGCCACCCCACTCCCCTAATCCCGCGTTCTCTTATGAATCCTTAATTTGTACTACATTTGTGTGTTATTGTGTTAACTGAATTATGTGGAATTTGTTGAAGTAACTGAATTATGTGGAATTCGTTGAAGTAAATGAATTATGTGGAATTCATTGAAGTGTGTTTCGGGGGCTCTCTGTCAGGTGGATATGTCTAATTACAAAGGAAACTCTGGCAAAATTTTAGGAAAAATTGGGAGTTGGTTAAATTTGGGGGTTGGCATATAGTATATTCAAAACTTAGTGAATCCTTGATCCTCATTCGGGGACGAATGATCCTAAGCGGGGGAGAATGTAAGGCCACGGAAAATTTTGCTAAGTAATTTAGGATTTCGAGGTGCCAGGTAGGCTAATTATAATATTTTTGTGCTATAAATATGATATAAACGAATTGGATTTGGTAAATAAGTGTGTAAGTCATAAAATAAGTATTGTGGGGTCCAAGGAGAGGCCTAATGTAGGGCCCGGGGAAAAACTTCACTAAGTAATTTAAGGTTTTGTGGTGTCAAGGTAGGTAATACATTATACTTCCGGAGTTTCGCGTCGAGCGATGCGCTGAGGAGTTAAAATTTTTTGGTCGCAGCCAGACCAAGCTTTAGGTAGATAAAGCCCGGGTAAAGCCAGGCCAGACCAGGCCTTAGGTAAATAAAGCCCGGATAAAGTCAGGCCAGACCAGGCTTTAGGTAGATAAAGCCCGGATAAAGCCAGGCCAGACCAAACTTTAGGTAGATAAGCCTGGATAAAGCCAGGTCCGAAATGTTGGACTATCCATTTTTCTATCTTTATAACCCGACCCCAGACCCATATAAAACCCATTCCTCATCATTGTAAGCTTAGTTTCTGATAAATTAGAGAGAGGAAAGAATGGGTTCTAGAAAGAGAAAGTCCCAACTTCATCAAGTTGATCCTCCTTCATCACTCAAGCTTGGAACTAATCAAGTAGGAAACAAATTTCTTCACTCTAAGAGGTAAGCTTCTACCACACTAACCTTAATTTCCAGATTTTTGTTAAACTGAAACATGGTTAGGTGAGTTCATGAAGATGTGGGTAGGAATCTTGAATGCATGTAACCAACTAGTCATAATCTAGTAAAGGGAAATGATTTAGAGTAATCTTTCACTAAAAAGAGGCCATTTAATCTAGAGGAACACCTAGTGTTTGATAGAATGCTCAAGCGAGTTCAAGACATGATCATTATTCCTAATTCTAAGTTCAATTGTGCCATATTGTGAATTATATTGAAGGTGCTACAAGGTCCGCGAAATTTTGGTAGAAATTAAGGAAAAATCCCAAATCGAGGTATGTATGGCTAACTCTAATCTTCATAGGATAAACCCATTTGTGTTCACTTTCTGATTATGATTCTCGTGCTTGACTCTCTATGGAATTATGTGCCTTATGTGCCAAATTGGGAAATTCTTGCTTCTATGCTATTTGAGTGTATAAATTGTGATCATCATGTTCCCTCTTTTACTATGTGTGTGATCCTCTTATGTGATGGGTGTGGTAAATGTGAAAGGTTGGATTGATATGAAATATGAATCAAGAGATTGTAATGATTTGAAATACGGATCAAGAGGTTGAATTGATATGAAACATGAATCAATGGATTGGATTGTTATGGAATATGAATTAAAGGATTGGATTGATATGAAATATGAATCAAAGGATTGTAATGATATGAAAGATGAGACAAAGAATGAAATGATGTGTGATGGGAATCAAAAGATGGAAAATGATAAAAGTGACCTAAAATATCCATGAATCCACAGGAGAATGTCCTAGGGTGATATGGCCTATCCGATCGGGCCGGGATCGGACTCCATGCCGTACACATGGAGACATGAAATTGTGATATGATGATGATTATAGCCTCACTATTTCAGTTGAGATGGCCTAGCAGGTCGGGCAGTGACCGGACTCCGTGTGAACATGCCACAGTGGTGATATGAGATTTGATGATATTCGGACCTCACCTAGGATGGCTTAGCCGGTCGGGCAGAGACCGGACTCCGTGTGACAACGACAATGGTGGTTCAGTAATAATAATAACAAGAGAAACTTAAAAGAACATTAACCAAAATATGGCAAAACGGGATGAGAAACATGGTGACTTTTATTGTGTGGATTGTTATGTGAAGTCTCTATTTGCATTACTGCCTGTTTATTGCTTATCCTATCTAGAGTAGAGTTTGTTCATACATATTAGTACTATTCTATGGTACTAACGTCCCTTTTGCCGGGGGCGCTACATCTTTTATATGGATGTAGGTGGTTCCATAGCAGGTAGCGCCGATCGCCGATAGCGGTGCTTCTCCTTCTTCCTTCAGTTGCTCCGGTGAGCCCCACTTTCTTCTGGGCCGTATGTTGATATATATATATATTGCTTCCCCTTTTGTACATGTTCTATTTTGAGGTATAGTCGGGGCCTTGTCGCCGGTATGTCTATGTATATTCCTCCAAACTCTTAGAGGCTTCGTAGACACTATGTGGGTTGTAAATGTATTTTGGGTAGTTGTTGTACTTACTCATAATCGTGAACCCATATTAGGAATGTTGTATTTAGCATGTATGTTTTGGGAAGATCTAATGTTGAAACGTTAAAAGAGGAAAATGGACTTTACGTTGTGAATACACGCTTTTGATTTTCTCTTGATATTTCATATGAATAATGTATTATATAAACACGGGGAAACGCGTCGGGTAGGAAAGGCAAATCAGGCTTGCTTTACCGGGTTCATCCGGTTGGGCGCCGGTCCTGTTCCTCGGTTTTGGGGCGTGACATTTTACCTATGGTTTTGTTGTTTACCTTGCGATTAGCATGTCTACTTACTGCTTTACTAGTATGATTCTTAAATTGTACCCTTTCCCTTAAACATAGCATGTTACTCCTTTTATGTCTTTCAACATGATTCTGTCGCACTTGTATCCCTGTGATTCCTGGCCTGAACATTCTTGTGGTAAAGCTGTGGTTATTAGGTGCTGTGTAAAGTCTGTAATGCATCCCCAATCCTCACCCCCTTTAGGATTTCTCTGATTCTGAATTCATATGCAATTCTGCCTATCATGTACCTACCCTTATGTGTTTCCTATTTGTCCCCAAACCCCTTTCTTCCCTGTTTGTGATTGTTGAATTGGTTTGGTTCCTCTTCTTGCTCTATGTTCTGTTCTGGGTTGTTGTCTTGATTGTCCCATTCTCTTTTCCTTTTCAAAATCGTTTCTCCCTTAAAATGAAATCTTCTGTTGTTCTCAAAAACCTATTTCAAACAAGTTGTTTTCCAACTTAACCTTTTCAAAACTATGTCAAGCACTCTCACTATACTCTTAGAAATCTAATTTCTACCCCTCTAATGTGTGACTTCTTTGGGATCCCTATGAGATCCCTTTGAACTCTGATGCGTTAGAGCTGGCCCTTCCACACTGCACTTACTCAGTATGGTTATGAAAATCTGGGTGTGAGCACTGCCCGAGATCCCTTGAGGTCATTAGGGAACTCTGATACACCTGGATTATATGAAAGGCTGTGAACACTAATGGCATTGAGAATTTCTGGAGACTTTGGGCCTATCAGTAAGCTCCCTATAGTGTAACTTCTTCTTTTCTTTATTCATTTATGTAATTCATGCAAATGGTCTGTAATAATTATTGTAAACAACTCTTGGGGGATGGATAGTGAAAAAGAAAAGGGGTAACTATGCATGCTATAGATATAAAAGGGGTAGAAACCATGCTATTAGGTTTATATTCCCTGTTTGCGCAATAGAGATCATATTTAGGACCAATATGTTCAGATCATGCATTAGAAACCATGTTCTTAGGTTTCATGTATACTGTTTCAGCATCCCATTTTGACGTTATTTTTATCACTTAGAAATCCTGCTTCTAGGCTAAATAACAACATTAACAAAGAGCTGTTACTCATGTGCATTCATAACCCACGCTCTGTGCAATCATGCCTTTATCAATTCTTCCCATTGCATTAGACACCATGTCCTGAGGCACTGCTTCAGCATCACATTGACATTGTTGCATGTTTACGTTTATCATTTAGAAATCCTGTTCCTAGGATAATTAATGTAAACTACACAAATCCTGCTTAATAACTCAACAATTCTATATGCATTTAGAGATCATGCTTTTAGGAATCATATCTTAATCATCCCACATCTCTATGTACATAGTAGATACCATGCCCTGAGGCCTCGTTTAAGACACCTAGTTAAACCACTGATGCATATTAAAAAAACACAAGACAACCTCGTATTTGATCACCTTGTTTTAAATAAACTGGAAATAATCCCTGCATATTTTGTAACACATAGAATAGCATGCTTTAGGTATAACAACTTCTGAACCGTTTTAACTATGATGATTATGCATTACTCCCATGCCTAGGCAACCCTTAGGTAATCAACCTTTATAAAACTGGAAAACTGTCCCTTTTGTGTTTACCGCTTAATGGTTAACATGCTTAAAATAAGTAGGCAAATTGATTAGGGCCTTTCTGAGTTATAAAACAAGTCTACATATTTGCCTATTTTCTGGGTTCACCTAGACACCATGTCTTAGGATTCTGAATTTAAATGCTGCCCTTAATTGTGTTTGAGTCGTGTTGTCTATTAGCATTACCTGTGGAGGTAAACTTAAGCCTTTTATCTGTTTCTCTGTGTTCCCACTAATTGCAGTCCTACATGTTTTTGTTTGTCGCCTTAGTATTTTTCCTTTTAACCTAAGGGTCTGCCTAGAACTTCCCCCATAGATAGAGATCCTAAGCTCCTCCAAGACTATTAGGAAGGGGCGGGTAAAAACACACAATAGAGATCATTGACCAACACTCACTTTAATAACCTTTATGGGGTGGGGAGGGTAGATATGGATATGATGACCGGTGCGCTAATACCACGTGTAGACCCTCTTTGAGGAGTGATTACCGGGTATTGTATTGATGTGATCCATATGACAAACAACCTAGAACTCCCCTACATGCATGTTTAGATTATAACTCTTTCAAAACCCTGCTTAGATATTAAATATTTTTCAAATTCTAGTAACACATGTGTGCTTAGACTGTGATTCTTTCAAAAGTCCTTTACTTGCTTAAACATTAATTGCTTACTTGTTATTTGCTCAATTCACAAAGTTTTTTGTTCGTGAACCACAGTAGTGGACTCTGAGGGGTGCCTAACACCTTACCCTTGGAGTAATTTTAAGCCCTTACCCTATCTCTGATTTACTAATCTTGTTTTGTAAATGACCCCAAATAGGTGCCTTAACGCACCTTAACTCGTTAGGTGGCGACTCTTCTAATCCTTGTATACCCCTTTCCCAAAAGGAAATGAGTTATCCCTATAATGTCAAAAAACCTGACCGATCCGAAAGGAGTTGGAAAAAGGGGGTGCGACAATATGTTATGGTAATTTGTATCAAATTGCCGCTATTATCATTAGCCCCAAGGTTGACGCTAAACTGTTTACTCTCAAATCAAATAACAATTGAATTTGTGAGTGGTGTTGAGGATACCAGATTAACTTAACACAAAGAGATAAATAAAGTTGCAATAATAATAATAATAATGACAAGGTAAATTCAAACCACACGAATTGACGATTTCAATCTTGGAGGATCAATGACCCTCGAACAGGATGCACCTCGATCGGCCTCAAAATATAGATGAACAAGAGTTTTAAGAGAGAAATAATAATGTGTTTGCTTATGGGTGTATGTTACCATCTCCGTAATGAATTATTAGGCCTCATTCATATAGTGGAGGAGTCCTACTTTAGATACAATTTTATAAAAAAGTAAAAGGTCCTTAATTTGATGATTGTCGGTCCCTTTTTAATAAATATCCGTGATTTTCGCCATAATATCTGGCATTTCAGACTTCTGTTGGCAATGCTTCTTCGAGGTCATTTGTCCTAGGACCGATTCTGGAACCGCGACCTCTATGTTCTCAAAGACAGGTGTTCGATCTCGGGTGCTAGCTCGGTGGGGTTTGGGGCCGATCTTCAATCCTCTATTGCCATGTCTCGAGCCCGGACTATCATGTCGGATGCTAGGATGTACTATGAGCTTGATTTGACCCGTATACATAGACATTTATTATTTATAAGTATTTTTGTAAGTGACATAGTTGTATTATATTGCCCATATATGAAAGTGAAATCTTCGTTTCCTTTTTTTTTTTTTTTTGTGCCTTTGGGAGAGTAGAGGTATAAGTTTTTACTTCTATCTTGGTATTTTACGATAACATTTAATATCTTTGTAGAAAATGTTGTTCCTAATTGCACTATTTATTTGATAACAAGGACAAAACGACATTAATTGCAAGAAAACACTAATGATATGGAAGCATCAAATACCGAAAATAATTTCATAATAAGAATTTTGTATTTTATTTAACTATGCCTTCACATGAAAAAAGTATCCTCTAACTATAGTTGGTGACTGAATTTATATAACTGATGAGCGATATGTGTATTCTCTAACATTATAACTATAGCCGGTGACCGACTTATACAATTGATGAGAGCGATAAGTGTATTCTCCAACTATAGTTGATGATCGACTTATATAATTGATGAGTGACAAGTGTATTCTCTAACGTTACTTATATAGTTGGTCACAAAGTTATGCAACTAATGAGCAACAAGTATATTATCTAACATTGTAAATATAGTTGGTGACCTTTCTAACATAGCCATTTATTTTATGTATTTTTCCTTTAAACAAGAAACTCATATTTATACAGATGTAATATAGAGAAACTTCAGGAAAAAAAATATCTGAAAGAACAACATCTAAGACTTTTAATTAACTGTGGAATATATAGTGAGACATCATTTTATTGAAAACATGATGTGGAATATATAGTAAGAAGGCATAAAACAAGGGTGAATTTATTAATGAAGCTCAGTGCTGATGGAGCTAGCCTTCTAATTATAGGTGCATTCGTTGTTTCTTGCTCGTGCTATACATATATATTGATGAAATTTTAATAAAAAATATGTTTGTACGATCCATTGACTTTTAGTTCTGAATCAGTCTAACAATGGTTATGAAGGCAGCCTAGGATGAGACTTATCTTGGTTTCAGTTCTGAAATTAATAGCCCATTTATTGAATATCTTTCTACTTCTTCGGAAACCTGTGCTCCTTGATCACCCCTCTCTATGAAAAATCATGGTCGCTCTGGTGGTGGTGCTGGTTGCATCGTATCGTTAGTAAGCATGGAAACCACATTTGACATTGATGGCCTATCTTTTGCATAGTCTTGAATACACAATAGTCCCACATGAACGCATCTCATTACTTCATCGCGCGAGCATGATTCAATTAGTGTTGCATCTGTTAGCTCCAAAACTCGCTCTTCTCTCCATAATTCCCATGCCTGAAACAATATAACCAACTTAGCACATCGGTCAGAAAGTGTTGGCTATGTGTAAACAAGGTCCCACATGTTTACTTAGAAGATGTTGGATATTCTTAATAGTGTGAGGCCTTTGCGGGAAAACCGTGCAGGCTTGGTCCAAAGAGGGCGATATCGCTGTTGCTCCCATACGCACACGCAAGTATACATGGTCGACAAGTAATATAATGATAAGTTGAGTGTCGAACCCACAGAGACTTGTATAAACTACTCTCTAAATCACCAAAATTGTTATTCAATCAAGCCAAAATAAAAATCCAGGAATGTAATATATTATACTACGATTCTAAGAAATAACTAACTTATCAAGTGACAAGTTGATTGTTTGTATTCAGTAGAGACAAGCATTACAGGGTTGTGATCGATTCACCATTCGTATTGTGTTGTAATTAACTCTCCCTTTCATATAATTCACTCATGGTTGCTAATTAATCGATAATTTCTCTCATAGCCTTCTCCCGAAGTACTACTCGTCGATTCTCAATAGATTAACGCCTATATTCCTATGAAATTAATCTATTAGAACGCATTAAGATTACGATATTTATTTAAGCACGGTGACTAAGTATAATCCTATCCTAACCACAAATCCGCTACCCTTAAGGGTTAAGATCGCGCTCTGTTCGATTCTTCTCTAATCTATGCACGACTTTCCCAATCATAGAATAGATAGTAAATAGAACCAAACTGCTGGCCAAGCAATTAAGCAATTAAACACAGAATTGAAGAAACAATCATATATTGGTGAATTATAATCAAGGTCAAGCTAATGTTAAACAACAATATTCATGGCTAAATCACAACCCCAGAACAATGGGTGTTTAGCCACTCATGGTGTAATCAAACAATTGCATAAGTGTTGAATCAATTGTAAATACTAGAAAAAGATGAAGAAAACTGAGAATTCTCCGCTTCTTAACGATCCCGTGTGTGTTTTTCCTCCAATGTGGCGTCGACCTCCTCAAAATTGTGTTTAGTCTTGCTTTTATACGTGTTGGGTAGGTCTAGGGCCTAATAAACCGTGTCCCGAGTAAAATAGGCCAATTTCCCGCCACCGGCGCCCTAGACAACGCTGGGCGCCCACACAGGGCTGCTCCTTTAAACCTTACTGCCTCCAGCGCCACAGGTGGTGCCAGGCGCTGCCTGTGACGCCCAAAATCGCACTTTTGCTGGTTTCGTCCGTTTTGGCTCTAATTTTGCGCGTTTTACCCCGATTGCTCCCGGATCATTTCTATACATTAAAACCCTTAAAATTAATATACTTCATCACATTTAACATCCCAAATTCGCGAAACAAAAGTAAAATATAAGGCGATATACATAGAAATATATATCATTTAAGCTAAACATCAATCGCACAATGTTAAGAGTATCATTGAGCCTGCTTTAGCCCACCGGAAAGGAGTCTTCATAACTATTTCATGAAATAAGTTCATAAGTTTAGAGATTATACCAGTCCTATGAGGTTTAGAGGATGCTCAGAATCATAGCAGCTGTTGTTTTTCTTGCCACTAACAATTTCTAAGAGTAAAACTCCAAAGCTGAATACATCTGTCTTTGTTGAAACAATGCCTCTTAAGGCATACTCTGGAGACATATAGCCACTGTAAGTTGTATTTGAAAAGTGTATTTCAGACTTTTGAGTAATATAAAACTTGTCTATATGAATAAGTTTTTTGGTTGCAAACATTGTTTATGTACTTACTGTGTTCCAACGATTCTTTTCGTGTTAGCTTCAGATTCTTGCCTTCCAAAAATCCTCGCCATGCCAAAGTCCGATATCTTTGGATTCATCTCACTGTCAAGTAAGATATTGCTCGCTTTTAAATCTCTATGAATCACCGTCAACCTTGAATATTTATGCAGATACAGTAGACCTTGAGCGACCCCTTCGATGATTTTGAATCGACTGTCCCAATTTAGTAGCTCCTTTTTGTTAGTATCTGTTCATATCATTATAGAGGTTAAAAAGTATCAGCTTGTAGGCAAAAAAAAGGGCAGCCGCGTGCACTAAGTTCCCGCTATGCGCGGATCCGGGCAAGGACTGGAACACAGGGGTCTATTGTACGCAGCCTTACCCTGCATTTCTGCAAGAGGTTATTTTCACGGCTCGAACCCGTGACTTCCTAGTACGTTTAAAAGAGATACTGCAAGTATGATATTTACCGAATAGGAAGAAGTCGAGGCTTTTGTTGTGCATGTATTCATATACCAAAATCCTTTCTTCATCTTTAGTACAGTATCCTAAAAGGCTAACAAGGTTAGTATGTTGAAGTTTTGCAATCAATAGAATTTCATTCTTGAACTCCAGAAGGCCTTGTCCAGAACTTGTTGAAAGCCTTTTTATAGCTACTTCTTGCCCATCAGGCAACTCTCCCTGAAAATAATGACTGATTTCAATATAGGGCGGAGCTAGAGTGTCGGCTAAGCATTCAGCCCAACTCAGTTGCTTTAATATCTATTGAATATGTAAAAAGAGCAGTCCGGTTCACTAAGCTGCCGCTATGCGCGAGGTCCGGTGAAGGGTCGGACCACAAGGGTCTATTGTACGCAGCCTTACCCTGCATTACTGCAAGAGGCTGTTTCCACGACTCGAACCGTTAAGTCTCCCGATCACATGGCAGCAACTTTACCAGTTATACCAAGGCTCCCCTTCATACATTGAATATGTACCAATTATTATTTTAGAATACAGTAGCTTAAAAGAACTAGAACTACGAACCCATAAGCTTTAAATCCTTGTTTTATCTATATATTGTGTATATGCTTGGAAGAATCATCTTCATTTAGAAATATTAAGGTTTACCTTGTAAACAGGTCCAAATCCACCCTCTCCCAGCTTATTTCCTAGTGAAAAATTGTCCGTCGCGATTGCCAAGCTTTCGAAGCTGTATAACTGCACATCTTGGCTCTCAGTCTTTCTCCTTTTGGCTATATTTACTCTTTGATTTAGCAATAGTAAAGCTGTTGCTTTTGTTTCCCTGATAGTAAAAGAATAAATTGTGAAATCTGAAGCAAAGTATTGAAATTTACTGGTGTCAAGCTTCTGTATTGTTCAAGTGGCTCACCTTTTCCGCGCCTAAGGTAGCATAGGGAGCTAAGTCCTACTAATATGGTGAAACCAACTGCAGCTATAAGCCATATCCACCATTTTATTGCTGCATCAATACAATGAGTCAAAATTACTAAAAACCTTTGAAAGCATATTTTCCTGGACATATTACTTTTGAAAGCCATATCCACCATGATTCATATATATGCATCTATCCTGTACACTGAACTTTTGCAACAGTGAGATTCATTTTACAGTTTTAACATTCAGTTAACAACGCAAAAACAAGATTTATACACTATACATACAAGTTCTTGGAGATGAATCAGGCGACATTGGCGTTGTGTCGGGAGATAGTGCTGGTGATAAACCTGGAGGAAGTGAGGTGCTCCCGTTTCTTGTTGGTACCGAATCTTGGAAAACACATTGTAGAATTCATAGTTAGAGTCTGCTTTACTGATGCTAGACATTGTAGTTAGGAAAACACATTGTAGAACGCACATTCAACTGTTTGCATTCAGTGGCGAAACCAGAAATTTCGCGAAGGGTATTCAAGATTTAATATACACAGATATAAAATAATTTTTGACCTATATATGTAATATAAGTTTTTATATACACAATATAATTTTTTATGAAGTATGTTCAGTTGACCACCCCTCAATGTATGTGACTATGCCACTGTTTGCATT
This sequence comes from Nicotiana undulata, assembly GCA_005239495.1. Lineage (NCBI taxonomy): Eukaryota > Viridiplantae > Streptophyta > Magnoliopsida > Solanales > Solanaceae > Nicotiana > Nicotiana undulata. The sequence goes on from ML248921.1 coordinate 15,309, forward strand.
AATACCTAAATTCTTTAGCATTAGAAAGTGTCTAACAAAAAGAATAGGGAAAAGATAACAACGACAACAACAACAACAACATACCCAGTATAATCCCACAAGTGGTATTTAGGGAGGGTAGTGTGTACGCAGACCTTACCCTTACCTATAGAGGTAGAGAGACTGTTTTTGATAGATCATCGGCTCAAGAAAAGGTGAAAAAGGAAGAAAACGGAAGAAGAAAAAGAAAGAAAAAAGAGAAGGATAAAAGACAATAAGGAAAAAGGGGAGAAAAAGGGAAGCCGCAAAAGAGAAAGTAACATCAAATAGTAGTAACAACAGGGAAATAAGATACACAAAGCGAACGAAACAACAGGCAAATAATAGAGCATAGGGAAAAGATAATGAGGCAAATATGATAGTACCTCTTCCACTATCAAGAATGAAAACATCTTGATCTTGTGACTTCAAGATAGATACATTACTCCAAATTTCACAACCAGTTCCAGTAGCAGTAATTGAGGCAAAAGCACCACAAGAACAATTCTTCTCACACTCTCTCTTGCAATCAAATAAACTCATGTTGTTGTTTTCAAACCTAAATCTATTACCAGTGACACTGTTTTGCATCCTCTCAAACCACGAAGCGTCTCTAACTGGGTACTCGATCGATTCTTCTGTCACACAACCAGCACTAGGCTTGTAAAAACACACACCAAAAGGTCCTGCTGCTCCTCTTTCTTTGATTAAACCAAATGAATCTATTGTATATCTAGATAAAGTTCGAGCCTCATTGACTGTGTAAGTCACATACCTTTCATCATCTGTTGAAACAAAGCTCAAGTTCACATAGTCGTAGTGAGATATTCGTGATACATTGCTAAATGTCCCATTACTCCAACGTCCGCTCATCCAATACACGCGTCCCTCCCACCATATTGTCAATTGGTCTGATGAGTCTATGCCAATCGTAAAAGACCCCAAGGCTGGTTCACCTTTACTTTTCCAAGAAGTAAGTGACCAGCTTTCGCCGGTTACACGATTTCTACCAATTTTCATTCCAGGTAAAAGTGTGTCAGTAGGATGCTCAAAACTTTGCCACAAAGTTTTGTTAACAGAACCATTAGTGTTCAATTCCACCAGCACAAAATTACCGTTGTCGAGTAGTGTAGCACTTGTATTTCTTGCTGTTGCATTATTAGAGCTAAACAAAACAGAACTATTATTTCCAAACATGATTTTCAGCCTTCCCTCATCATCCAATGTGAGATTATTACCTGATGCATACGGGATTGGATTGTCGCGACTAGCAACCCAAACGGGGCGAGAATCATCAGAGAATAATGTCATGTTAGAGGGTAAGTTGTAGAATATGCCTATATAGTGAGTTTTATTTGCATCAAGGCTAAATAACTCCAGCCTGAATTCCTTGTTTGCTGATTCCAATTTCTCTCCAACTCTAAGTTGTTGTCCCTGAAAATTTGTGTCTGTTTGGGAATAAGAAATGTTTATGAAAAAGCAACAGCAACACCAAAATAATAGGATTTGTAGCCATGCCATTAATGCTCTGTCTCTACCTTTGGCCCTACCTCGGCCCCGGCCTCTACCCCTGGTAGTGGTTGCAGCCTGGAGCACCGACTTCTGATGCAGTATGTGTCCTCACCATTTGTGGGACGTTAAAGAATAAGAATAGATTGATTCGAACTCAATGATAGAATAAAATCGTACGATAGGGAAAGAAAGAAGGTATAACGGTGATTAGGAAGAATACCTGAGCTTTCCTACTCTTTTTGTAGTATTAGTTGACTACCTACGGTATATAGCTTTAGAGCTTGTTTGGATGGTTGTTCCCGTTGTAGCGTATTGTATTATTATCCCAAAATAATATTTGTTTTGATTGTTTCATTTAAATTACTTGTATTGTAGTGTTAAATCCATTGTTCCGGAATAATAAAAAGTACAATTTTTTGAAACAACGGATTTGGTGTGGTTAGATTGTTTCCTATTTTTCTTTTCAATTATGCCCCAACTTATTACTTCACAATTTTATTTTCCCCTTTATCTTTTTTTATTTTAACTCCAAATCTCCCACCTATAACCTACTTTGTTTTTTCCCAGAACTTCTGTCGCCAACGTTAAAGGTGTTTTGGCGCCTTCTGTTTTATTTTTCTCCTAATTTGCTTTTAACTCAATTATAGTTAGTTGTGCTCTCTTGTTTTGCCTTCTTCTGTAGCCCTCCTTTGTTATGCTTTCTTAAGGTGTTTTGGCGCCTTCTGTTTTATTTTTCTCCTAATTTGCTTTTAACTCAATTCTAGTTAGTTGTGCTCTTTTGTTTTGCCTTCTTCTGTCTCGCTCCTTTGTTCTGATTTCTTAAGGTGTTTTGCCTTCTTCTGTTTTGTTTTTCTAAATTTTTATGCATAATTTTTGATAAATTTAATATTTAAACAATTGAGGGTATTTTGGTAAACTTTTCAGTTACAGTATAGTACGATGCAGTCAAACCAAACAGCAAATATTATTTAACAATAACAAACAATACAATCTATTCTAACATTGTATCCATAAAATAATGCGATACAATACAATACAGTACATTATAAAACAATGTGGAACAGTGATCCAAACAGAGTGTTAGCTTCTTATTTATTCAACAGATTGTAATTTGTATAGATGTGAGTGAATAATTTGTATAGCAGATGTCGAATGGTAAATTGCATACATTACAGTTCTTTGGAGTGCAGCCCTTTCCCCGACCAACGGCGGAGCTAGAGTGGCAGAAGGTCCGAACCCTCTTCATAAAAAAATTACAGTAGATATATAAGGTCAAACTTATTTTTTATGCATAAATTGTATACGTAGATATTGAATCCCCTTGATTTGTTCGTGTGTTTACTTTTTAATATTTCGAATCCCCTTGATAAAAGTCCTGGTTCCAGATCCTACGTGAATGCGGCATACTTCATGCACCAAACTATCCTTCATATAGCTCATATTGAATCCCCTCGACACCACATAATTAAAAGCTTTTCGTATATTTACTTTTTTATATTTAAAATTTCTGTTAAAAATTCTGTCTTAGCCACTTATACGTGCAAAATGGTTAGGCATATTAGTACGTGCAAGATGGTTGGGGACAAAAACTAATAGCGTCGACTTTTTACAGGTAATGAACTTTTTAGGTAGGCCTTAGCCGCCTCACAAACTTAAATAATTTCCCGTTTAACGCCTTTGTTTCTTGAATTTCAATTATAAATAGTGATAGTACATAATATATGAATTTTATACTATTTAACTATAACATGTTAATTATTAAGGCCACCGATTATACTTAATTAGATAATTATTACTATTTATTAGTATTTTTTAAGTGACATAATTGTAGAATATCACCAATATATGAAAGTCAAATCATAATTGTTTGTTCTCTCTTCCTTTTTTTATTTTTTTTTGTGCCTTTGGGAGAGGAGGTATAAGTCTTTACTTCTAAGTTCTGGTATTTTACGTTAAATAATTTTTTTTTCTTTTTGTAACTTCCTAACTGCACTGTTTATTTGATAACAAGGACACACTACTAGAAATTTGGGTAAAATCGTCCAAAAATACCGACCAAAGTTGGTCGGTAATAGCCAATAACTGTCCAAAACGCGACCATTTACGTGTGAACAGTATTTTGAAGGCCGGAAGGGCATATACCGACCAAAGTTGGTTGAATTCAAAAAACAATTGCTGTAAAAATCGACCAAAGTTGGTCGGTATTTTAATTATGTAATTAAAAAATACAATATTTGGGAATCGAACCAGGGTCTTTATTATGACAGGATATTATTCTACCACTAGGCCATTAGTGCATTTTGTTTTAAGACTGTCTTTTATTTAATTTATACTCTTTAATTGTATTTTCGCATGAAAATAACCGACTAAAGTTGGTCGGTTTTATTAAAAAATAAAATACCGGCCAAAGTTGGTCGGTTTTTTAAAATGACCGACAAAAATATTAATTCTAATTTATTTTAAATGAAAAACGACCAAAGTCAGTTGGTTTTCTGAAAAATAAATTTCGTGAGGACTCAAAAATAGTTTCCCCCATTTTCGCGCCAAAGAAAACCGACCAAAGTTGGTCGAGTTCATTAAAAGAATTTAAAAATAAAATATTTTAGAAAACCGACCAACTTTGGTAGGTTTTTTGGCTAGTTTTTTGACCGATCAAAATTGGTCGATCGACCGTGATCGGTTTTTGCCGAATTTCTAGTAGCGAAAAACCGGCATTAATCGCAAGATAACACTTATGATCAAGAAGCATCAAATACTGGAAATATATTCATAATAAGAATTTCATACCTGTTAAGATGCGGTCTTTTTCTAAATCTTGCGTGAGCACGGAATACTTTATGTAAAAAAATTTACACACTTAAAGTGCTACGATATAAAGCAGACTTTTGTATCTCTTCAGAAGTTCAATTGGCTCACTTTGGAGTAGTTTTCAATGATTAGTTAAGTTGCCTCATTCACATGAAGATCAAAATGATGCAAAGTGCGAATATATTGTTTAGGCATGTGCACTCCAATGTAGTATAAACCCAACAATAATTTTTTTGTAGTATATAATAAAGTTGAAAGATATATATAGTAAGAAGTTGAAAGATCAAAATGCTCATGTAAATAAAAGGAATTGACGGAGTTAAAGATTGGGAGACTATGGTTGCAAGATTGAAACTTAAAGAAATTGATGGAAAGACACCACTAGAAGCATGGAAAAACTTACTAGGTCTAGATATAATCGTTGGCGAAGTTAGGAATTTTTTCAAGAATATTTAAATTTGAAAGAAGTGAAAAAAAATTCCGATAAACGATGTTCAATATGTGTTATATATCTCTAAAACGTTATATTTTACATATATATACAGGTAATTTTTTTCGACGAAGGGTGGTCAGTTGATCACCTTTTTGACCATGAGGCTTCTCCACGGGATATAATAAGGAAACTAATACTGAGAGTGTGTGAGCCTTTAAAACAAGCATGAAATTACATCATAAATTTTAATAGTAGAATTTCCTTTTTATTGAGTTAGCCCAAAAAAAAGTTTCAATAACTTTTATACGATTTTCTAAGACTTTTTTTGTGGTAATTCATTAGGCTTTTTATTAATCATCAAAGCAATTACAAATCATTAGCTTAGCACAACTCAGCCAGCTAATCTCAATAAACATAAAATATAATCAAAGATCCCAGCTTTCCTATATAGCAGTGTTATGTATAGATTAAGGAAGAAACTTAGAAAACTAGCTTTTGCATTAACCATTTCAGCTCCCCAGCAGCCCTGCAGCTACAAATACATGCTATCTCTTTTGCCACTCCTTCGCAATCTCCGGCCACCCCTTCAAAGTCTCTTGCATTCCTCTCCTTCCATATGGCATATATAACTTCAGCATATATCATCTTAATGAGTTTGGACTTTGTTGTCTTCCCTTATATACTTTCAACAATCTCTTGGAAATGTAGTTCCAGTTACTGCCACCATAAAGTTGTTGTTGCGCCCACTTGTTGACTCGGTTTCAAATTGCCTGAGCATATCTGCATTCAGCAAATAAATGGTTTCTTGTTTCATTGTGAGCTTGACACATTGCACATATAACTTGTACACTAAGGCCTCATCTCATCAATCTATCCACTGTTAGAAGTCTGTCCAGACATTGCAGCCACATTGTGAATAAGGCTTTTGGTCTTGCAAAGTATTGGAACATTAGTTTTCTCCACCTTACCTTTGGGTATTATGGAATCAGTTGTTAGTATATTTGCTTAATGACACTCTTATGTTCAACAATGGGTCTGCTCAGCTGCCCAGTGGTATCTCTTGCCCCAAGAGGTTTGTGGAATGGTCATAGATCCCAAACTCTGATCCTTGATTTAGTAGGCATGGATCCATTTCGAAGTTTATCCTGCTTATGAGTCCAAACCCAGTGTGTCTTTGCAATTGTAGCTTTGTTCCATACCGGGAGATTATGCAAGTTAAGCCCCCATGTAGACTTAAGGAGGAAGATCTTCTCCCAAGTCATTGGCCCAAGTGAAGTTTTATTTTGAAGATTGACAAAGGAAGCTCAGGCATGAACCGGGTCCATCCCCTGTGTACACAGACACGAGCAGATTCAAGCATAAGAGATGCACGTGAAGAAGATAAGCTTAACTTGGTATATCTGATATCTCTTGATCGAAAAGGTTGCATAATTGATAAGGAGAAGGACTCCTTACTCAAAGAGAACACTATCCAAGATAAGGGAGGAGTTAGAAGTTGAGAACAACTAGAACTCTTCCACCAAGGACGAGTAGCGTTAGAACTCTAGTTGTTTCTTTATCTACTAACTCTATATATTACATAATGTTCTCATTTTATAGGTACGCACAAAAGAAGAAGTTAAACGTGAGTTGATAGCAAAATAGCAAGACATTTTGCAAGCAATTCTTGTGCGATTCAAGTGTATGAACATGAAGCTACATGAACCAGGTAGAAGAACCAATTCCAAGTGTCTGTGTTGTATTCTAGTTCAATTTTAGTAGGTGGTATTCAAAGTGTTTTGTAAATGCTGTTTTGGCTCAGTAATTTAGTGAAGTGTTAGGGAAAGTCCTACTGAGTAGCAGGTAATGATTTTATCACCTTTTGAGCCGGGTGTTTTACACGTAAAAATACTTGTGTTCATTACTTTCTACATTTACTATTTCAGCAACAGTAGGTTAAGGAACTCTTAGAAGAACCAGGTCCTTCTATTATCAGTGCACGCAAAAAATTGGACACCACACAAATCACACCCCCCTCTTGTGTGGTATTGAAGTATAAATCATCAATTGGTATCAGAGAAGGTTATCCTTGAAGAGGCTAACACCTTAGGAGAATATCAATATGAGTGCACCACCTGAAAATGGGAAGGGTAATCCATTTCTAGGACTCCACTCTTCAACAGCCAGTACTACTCCTGGTGGAAAAGCAGGATGCGAGATCACATCACATGAGGGGACTATGAGCTATGGCACATTTTCACCGATGGTCCACTGGATACCTTGAAGAAAAATGCTAAAGGAGTAAATGTTCCAAAGACAAGAGCTGACTGCACTACTGAGGACTTGAGAAAATGGGAGAAGAATGCTAAAGCCAAGAAATTGCTTGTTTGTGGACTTGGTCCAGATGAGTACAATAGAATCCAAAGTTGTACCACTGCTAAGGAAATTTGGGACACTCTGCAAGTGGCCCATGATGGACCTCCTCAAGTGAAGAGGTTGTATTCTCAATATGAGAACTTTACCATAAAGGAAGGGGAACCCATTCAAGAGATGTACACAAGGTTCACTACATTGAAAAATGAACTAAAGTCTCTTAGAAGGATTATTCCTGAATAAGATAGAGTTGAGAAGATTTTGACAAGGGTTCTGCCTGTTACTTGGGAGAGAAAAATCACTGCCATTCAAGAATCAAAGAACATTGTCATCTTCTCATTGGATGAGTTAATTGGAAATCTTACTGCTTATGAACTTAGGAGACAAACCATGAAGATGGATGTACCTAAGAAGAAAAGGAGTCTGGCACTCAGAATCACTGAAGGTTCTGATATAAAAGATGATGAAATGGCTACGATCACAAAGGACTTCAAGAAGTACCTAAGGATAGGAAAGGGTCCTTCAAGAAGTTGAAGCTACAGCAAGCCAAAGGTTCCAGAAAAGCAAACCAGTGAAGGATGCTACAAGTGTGGGAAGACAGATCACCATATCAAGAACTACTCTCAATAGGAAATGGAATGGAAGAATGAAAGATCTGAAAGAAGGAACAGGAAGAAGGAATATGTTCAACCCAAGAAAAACAAAGAATCAACCAAGGCTATGGTCGCTGTTTGGGGAGAAAGCTCATATGATGATGATGTGGATGAACAAGAACTTATGGACATTAGAGAAGCCGATGAGGAAACTGAGGTAAGAGTGATTCTTCTCAAAGAAAGTTTTAATTTTTTGTCTAAATAAAGGCTATCTGAGTTACTTCTAGATCTAATTGATAAATCTGAGGATGTAAACATTGAAAAGGAATAACTGTCTAAAGAATGTGTGATGTTGAAAGCAAAGTGCAAAAACCTGAAACTTAGGGTTAGTGAAACTGTAAGTGAAAATATTACTTTGAAGAACCAGGTCACTTGATCTAAATGTCTTAGAACTTAGATCTGAAAATCTAAAACTGAAATTAGGAACAGGTAAAAAGACAGTTGATCGCACACAACTCACTTTAGAAGAAAATATAGGTAAATTAAAATATGAGTTATATAAGAGGGATGAGCAGGTAAGAATTCTAAAGGAGGATCTAAGCAAGGCCAAGCATGAGCCGGACATAACTTGTACGTGGAATAGGTCCTCTGATGCACTTTCATGGCTACCAGAACATTATAGTAGCAACAAAAGAGGACTTGGCTTTGGGAATATGCGACCTAAATGGGATCCCAAAAGCAAGTACCTCACACTTCCTCAGAACAACATTTGCACACACTGTTGTAAAATAGGTCCTTATAAAAGTGAATGTACTGCAAAAGAAAAGGCAAGTCAAAAGAACAACGAATTTGTTCAAGGGAAGAATAAACTACCAAGTTGGGCTAAAAAGAATTTGATTCATCCTTTTGCCTATAGAAAGTGACCCAAACTAGTTTGGGTTCCAAAGACCAACCCCTAATTTCCTTTTGCAGGTCCAAGTGAAGGGGAGCAGCAAAATATGGTACACGGATAGTGGCTGCTCAAAGCACATGACAGGTAATAAGAACCAATTCCTTTCACTTGAGGACCTCAAAGGAGGTAATGTAAACTTTGGAAATGAGAAGAAAGGTGAGATCATTGGGGTTGGAAATGTAGGTAAGATTGGTTCTCACTCTATTGAGAATGTCTACTTGATAGATGGACTAAAGTACAACCTAATAAGTATATCACAATTGTGTGATAGAGGTAACATAGTAGCATTCACCTCTACCAAATGCTTTGTGATTAATCTTACCACTGACAAGATTGTATTGTTTGGTAAAAGAGAGTGAACAATATATATGTTGTAGATTTGTCCACACTTTCAGAAAATGAACTCACTTGCTTGAGTGTGTTGGATAATTATCCACTCCTTTGGCACAAGAGACTTAAACATGTCAATCTAAGTCAACACAACAAACTAGTCTCCAAGGATCTGGCGATAGGGCTGGCCTAACATCAATTTCAAGGAATATAAAGTTTGTGAGACTCTTGCAAGGGGGAAGCAGGTAAGATCCTCTTTTAATTGCAAGAAAATGGTAAGCACCACCAGGACGATGGAACTGGTCCATCTGGATCATTATGGTCAATGAGAACATTAAGCAGAGGTGGTAAGAGATATATAATGGTGCTTGTTGATGATTATTCTAGGTTTACTTGGACATTGTTTTTAAAATCTAAAGATGAAGCATTTGACATGTTTTCTTCTTTTGTTAGAAAGACTCAGAAACAACTAGGTAATTTATTCGCATCAATTAGGTCTGATCATGGAACTGAATTTGAGAATGCTAAATTTGTTGAATTTTGTGATGAGCATGGCATATATCATAATTTCTCTGCTCCTAGAACTCCAGAACAATATGGAGTAGTTTAAAGAAAGAATAGGACACTTGAAGATATGGCTAGGACTATGCTTCTTTCTAGTAAACTGCCCCATAGCTTATGTTTAAAGCTGTGAACACTGCATGCTACATAAAAAATAGATGCATGACTAGAATTCTTGTAGAGAAGACTCCATATGAGTTACTTAGAGGGAAAGAACCAAACATATCCCATATTAGGGCATTTGGGTGTAAGTGCTTTTTGCACAATGATAGTAAAGATTCCCTAGGTAAGTTTGATCCCAAAAGTGATGTGGGGGTATTCTTGGGATATTCTTCACACAATAAAACTTATAAGGTCTATAACAAAAGAACTATGTGTATAGAAGAAAGTGTTCATGTGGTTATTAATGAAACTAACATTCTTTCTGAGAGGCAGGAACATTATGATGAAGCAATTGGGCCAGTAAGAAACTCAAACCACAGTCCAGACTGAAGCTACACTAGACTAAGGAACATGTGATGGAACAGGTCCTTCCTCCTAGGGAAACATGACAGGGGGAAGAGAACAAAGAGGAAATGATCCTTAAACCGCAAGGGAACCTATCCATGAACCCGTTCCTCAACAACAAAATATTGAAGGAACATCCACAAAAAATCGGTTGGTTGTGAAACCCGGAACATCTACAAAAAATCGGTTGGTTGTGAAACCTTACAAGTATCAAAGTTCTCATCCCATTGAGAACCTGATCGATCGTTTTGCTTTCTAGAACTCTGTTCCCCTAAATAAGACTTCTCGTACATGCTTTTACTGTTTTATGACTTGCGAGGATGGTTAGTTCAGGATTTGGAAGGTTTCGGGTTGAAATCGGAACACTAGGTTCCTTAAGGTTGGCTTAAATAGACAAGTTTGACTTCGGTCAACATTTTGAGTAAACGATCTCGAATCGAGATTTGGTGGTTCCAACAAGTTCATATGATGATTTCGGACTTGGCGTATGTTCAGATCGGGTTTTTGATGACCCGAGAGCGTTTGGGCGCCTAATAGTAAAAGTTGGTTCTTAAAGGTTTTAAAAGTTCTTTAAATTTGGTTTGGAGCGGTTTTGCCTATATTGAGGTCCAAATGGAATTATGATACTGGGAATAGCTCCAAATGTCATTTAAGACTTGCACACAAAATTTGGTGTCATTCCTAGTAGTTTAAGTACGTTTCAGCGCATTGGAAGTAAATTGAAGAACTTGAAGTTCTTAAGTTTGATTCAATTGGTTTTGGGGTATGATTCTTAGTTTTAATGTTTTTTCGGGCGTTCGAGAGTTTGAGCGAGTTTGTTTTATGATTTTAAACTTGTTGGTATGTTTGGACGGAGTCTCGGGGGCCCCGAGTGCCATTTAGACGATGCGCGAGTTGAGTTTGCAACTCAACAGGGCTGCTGGTGCACCATTTCTTGTGTGCCCGCACCTGCGAGCCTTGGGTCGTAGGTGCGAGCCATGAGCCACAGAAATGAAGGAGGGAGGACATCCCAGGCATCGCAGGTGCGAACATTTTGGTGCACCTGCGCGACTGCAGGTGCGAGGTTAGTGGTGGCAGGTGCGAGGTTAGTGGTCGCAGATGCGGTCCCTTGAGCCCGAAGATGCGGAGCTTGGCCGGTAGAGGAAAATGCGCACCTGTGATGGATTTCCCGTAGGTGCGGCCAAGGCACCGCAGGTGCAAAAGCTGTAGGCAGTGAGGTTCATTTAATACGGGACTTAAGACATTTTTACTCATTTCTCTCACTCTTTGGGCGATTCTTGGAGCTTCTTGAGAGGGGTTTTAACCTAGCTTTTGGAGTTCCGAGTCGCTTGGCATCAATTTCGGAGGTTTGAGCGCATTCTTGAACTGGGAAGTAGGCTTTGAGATGAGGTAAGTCTCTTTTCTAACTTTGTAAGAGAGAACTTACCCCATCGGTGAACTTAATTAATATGTGATGTTGTTTGTGGGGGGATACGTATGCACGAAGTGACGAGAGTTTGTACGTAGCTACTATTCCTGTTTATGTCCGAGTAGTTTTAGGTTTACACCATGCTTGTGAGCACGTGATTTTTGCCCGACGGAAAATACTTCTACAAATTCACAAAAAATAGATTTGTTTTAATTATTTTAATTTTTTATACAGAATTTTTAGGAAGGTGTATTGGCACTTTAGGATTTAATTATGTTTATTAGATGCATTATTAAATGAAAATCCCCAAAAAAACATGGTCATTTTATTCCTAGCATTTAGTCTTAAATTAATTAATTGTTAGAAAATAGATAAGTAGGTTTAATTGTGAAAATTAGACTTAGGATTTAATTAGTTTAATTGGAAGTTAGAATTAAAAGAAAAGAGATAAAGAAACAAAGAAAAGGAATTAAGGAAAATGTTTGGCTGTTTGAAACTGGACCAAAAGCTTTCAGAGGCCCAAATATCCCTTAAACCCACGCTGCCCAAGCCCAGATCTCCAAAATATTTGGTCCAGATACCCCTTCAACCAAGACGACGCCATTTCGCTAGATTTTGATCTGAGCCGTTCAAATTCCCTAATCCTACGACTGTGAACTGAACCCCCTTCCCTTTATTATTGTCCAATATTAGACCCCCCCAAACCCTAGAGACACCTCAAAATCCATCTCCCTCGCTTCTCTCTTACCTCCATCGCCCACCGCGGTCGGAAATCGCCCATGGCGGAGGTGCCACTCCAAACCACCCCAAAATTACACCACACACTCCCCATCTTCCCCTCAACCCTAATCCATCATCAATTCGCCCAAAATATACGTGGGATCTAAAACACGTAATTAAACAAGTTATTTAAGCCAGGTATGATTAAAGCAACCGTGCTAAAACCATGAAATTCGGGAGTGCCTAACACTTTCTCCTGAGTTAACAGAATTCCTAACCGAGTCTTCTTGTTTTGCAGACTTTAAAACAGAGTCAAATTTCCTCGATTTGGGATTTTAAAAGAAACCGATGCCTCGGGAAACCATAATAACTATCCTAAGTGGCGACTCTAAAATCTAAATAAATAATCCCATTTCGAATAATGTCACTTAAATTGGAAAAACTCCCTATCCCCCTCGGAAAAAAGGAGGTGTGACAGCTTTGGCGACTCTGCTGGGGACACAAACGCAGAATCTCTTGTTCAGGGTTCAGAATTCGAGCTTGTTAATGTAATTTTTACTTGGCTTTATTGATTATTGATATTAATGTATTTGTGGGACTAACGTGCTAATTGCCGCTCTTTTACCGCTTTGATATTGTTTGAATTGTATTAAAACTGTCTTTCTACGCCTCCTTTCCGAGTCTTCTAAAAATATGGTGCATACGTACGCGTGGCCCACTTTTCTGGATCAACAGCTAGGTCGGGTGGACTTTCGTGCCCCGATACATTGCCCTCACCTCGGCTCGAGCTGTCCACTTGGGTAAGCCATGTCTAGAACACATTCCTAGGTTTAAACATAGAATACCATAGCCTCTTGTCGGATCCCTAGTAGGAACGTTTTCTTTCATCATGTGCATTTGACTTTGGGGAGTCAATACAGGTCTTGGGTCCATCTAGGACAGGTGTACCTGAAATAAAAGACCATCCTGATGCATCTTATGTGCTATGTGTGCATTTATTTGTTTCGGCTTGTTTGCGGCTAAGGAAAGAAAATCAACAGAAGACCAAGAGTGATGTAGGATAGAAAATTCACCCGGTTCTGAAAACCTCTCTGCCAAAATTTTTGAAAAAAAAAAGGAAATGAATTTCAAAATAAGTCAATGTCATGTTTTTCCAGTTATGTCAAAATTGACCGAACTACGTGGGTCTGATTCTCACCGGATGTGAGATACGTAGGCAAACCTCGTCAGTTCCGTCCCCAATTGTCAAAAACCCCAAAAACAATAAATTAAAATGTGTCTGTCAAAAGCGTAAGCCGACCTAGCGTCGGTTGCATCATGCGTCGTTTTTGCCAGAAAAGCCTTAGAATATCTTTAAATTGTCAAAGGGCTATTCTTGCAAAGAACGGACATGTCTGTCAATAGGGCATCACTTTTCCCATGAAGTGCCTTTTCCAGGCCTCAAAACTTTATTTGAAAGTGGGAAGGGGCCATTATTGCAAAGATGACCATCTTTGGCTAATGTTGCACAAATAGCCACCCTCATGTGATTTCTCTTTGGAAAATTGAAAACTTGTTTTGCAAAAGAGTCCATTGGCCCGTCTTTCGAAATAGAGTCAACCCTAACCCTGACCATTTACAGGTACAAAATGAATAGTGTCTAGAACCCGCCATTAAATGTTATAGATCAGGCTCCACTGCAGCTTCAAATGTGGTGGTATGATTTTGATAAAGATGGTCAAGACTGGGTAGTAGAACATTTGGGTGCTCTTAGTGATATTATGAAAGTCAAGCCCCAGGATGATCTGATCAAGGCTTTGGTAACTTTATGGGATCTCGTTCACAATGTCCTCCGCTTCTCGAATTTTGAGGTCACTCCTACTCTGGAGGAAATAGCCGGATATACTGGTTTCGATCGGGATTGGATAAATTAGCAACTTATATTCCCAAGGCCTCCCTCTGTGCGCCTGTTCTTTGATATCCTGAATATCTCTAAACGAATAAGGAAGAACAATGTAAACAATGGATGTTGCTCTTTCTACTTCATATACTCCAGATATGGGCACCCAAATGGGTTTGAAGCACATGAAAAAGGTTTAAACAACAAGAAAAGAAAGGACACCTAGAAAATTCATTGCCACTTTGCTTTCATAGTTGTGTTTCTGGGCATTATGTTCTTCCCAAATGAAAAAAGGACAATTGATATCCGCATGGCCAGAATTGCGGAAGTCCTAACCACCAAAGAAGATCACACGCTTGCTCCTCTTATATTATCGGACATCTATTGAGCATTGACGATGTGTAAGTCTAGGGCGACATTCTTTGAAGGGTGCAATATTCTTTTGCAAATGTGGCTAATTGAACATCTCCTCCATCACCCAAAATTCATGAGTTACGGCCCAAGCAAGAACAACTTCATCGAGAGTTATGAGGAAAAGGAAAAAGATTACAACTCTCCAGAAGGGGTTGAAGCTTGGATCTCCCACCTAAGAACTCTAAAGGCAAATCATATTGAATGGACTTTGGGGTGGCTTCCGGTAATGGAAGTCATACACATGACGGCCACAAAGAGCTATTTGTTTTTGATAGGCTTGAGAAGTTTCCAGTTGTATGCACCGCAAAGAGTTCTAAGACTATTGGGAAGAATACCAAGTGGTGCTCGAGGATGAAGATTTGAATGTCCAAGTCATTGAGATACACCTCGAAGCCCCACTTCCCGAGGCTTTAATCCAGCAAACTTGGAATGGTTTCCGATATTGAAAGAGGATACCCAAATACCATATCTTGCGATAGGTGAGGTAGGTCCAGGTTTTCCACATGGTTTGAGAGAAGGTATTGCGTTAATGATGAGCCCGAGCCTGAAAGGCTCCCCAAAAGGTCTCATATTCAGGCTTTTGATGACAAAATCTGAGAATGGTTGGCCTGGGGAGAAAAGGAAATCAAGTCACCATCTATTCCTTAGAGGAAAATTTGAGAAACCTTGCATTGTACAATGACTTACAGGCGCAGGTGGCCGAAGGTAAAAAGAAAAGACTGTCCCGAGAGAACGAGGCACTCCGACACAACTCTGGGACATGAGGATAGCCACTGAAATGCTTGTGAGGAGCGAGAGGGATGTAAAACTCATCAGCAACTTAAGGATGAAGGTGCATGACTATGCAGCTGACTTGAGAAAGGCCGAAAGAGACTTGCTAAATGCTCAAGAAAAGTTAGCCAAAAGAGCGGAAGAACATGCCAAATTAACCCACCAGTTGAAGCAGAAATACGACAGAGAAGTAAAAGTATTAAAGAAAAAACTGGTCGCCCTTGAGAATGAAATGGTCCAACAAAAGGATTTCAAGGCAGAAAGAGAGAATTGCTACACATTGATTTACCGACTAGAATAAAGCATGCAATAGTTACAGAACCAAAACAACAGAGATACACAGGTGTTGGAAGCTCAGGCACAGCAAATTGAGCGTCTGCGTCAAGAGACTGTTGCTTCAAGAGAAGGGTATCATTAGAATGAGAATTAAAGACATAGCTGATTATGTTGTAATGAAATGCCATGAATGTGAAGACATGACCAGGTCTATGTTGTTTGCTTCTGTAAGGACATTAGTTCGCCAGGTGATGGTTGAACTAGAAATCTTTCAGGAAGATATTGCACAAAGGCCCGCGTAGAGACCGGCTGATGTTATGCAGGCTCCCGGAGTACTAGTGGAGGCTCTTATATGTTTTTGATTTTTCAGTTTTTAAGTTTGTATTTTACTTTTTTCTAGAGTTTTGTTCAAAGCTGTTTTGTTATTTATTTCGAGTCTGTATGTTTTCTTTTGTAGTCATCAGTACTGTTAAGTCCCTGTAATAGAAAACCCAAAAATGAAAAAGATGTCTTTGTTAATGCAAAAAAAATCTTTTCTTTTATTTTGCATTTATTCCCTCAACTACGTAATGATCTGATTCATGCGGCGTCATGATACGTAAGCAATCCCCATAGGATTCAATCATAGCCATAAAATAAAAAACTAAAATAAAAAAGAGAAAAGGAGAGAAAGAAAATTGAGAAAAAAAAAAGAAGAAAGAAAAGAGTGAAAAATGAAAGAGCAAAAAACAGCAAAAGAGAAAGCAAAAGAAACCTGGATTCAAAATCTGATAAAAGAGATAGCAAAGCCGGGATGAAACACAGAGCCGTTGCAAAAATATTTAGAAACGTTTAACTGTTCAGGTGCACTGAATCCCCAGTATGTGATTCCCTGTCTATTAAATATCTTAAACTAACGAGGTTGTTGTGTGTGCAATTAAGGCAGGTCCTGTTTCAGGTGGTTGGTTTTGTGGTAATCTGGTTTCCCATACTTACTTCATAAGATCTAAAGGCAGTGTTCTTATGGCCTCTGAAAGTCATCTACCAATTGAGCCTGAGGATGCCCGGTATCAGTCATCCCACAGTCAGAAGCAGCAACTGCTGAAGAAAACAGAGGGTTGTGTTGTCGTATCTTAGAAATGTGGGACGCTTGGTCTTATGGAAAAGAACCGCCCAGTACAATCCCCATATTTCCTAAACTGCTTCCCAGGAAAAGCAGAACTTCCAACGTTCCCATTCCCGTAACCAACCCATTCATCACGTTTGGGTACCTCACTATATCAGCTAATTCCACCGGTATGCCTTCTGAGGTTCGCCCCCAGGCACCATTTTTGGGAGTATTTTCTACAGTATTCACCGCACAACCAGTCTTTACTACGACACAACCAACAGTGCACATGCCATGCTTTGAGCCGTCAGCTTTCGCTTTTCAAGTCCCACAATTTTAGCTAGACACCACTCATGTTACCCTCAACACCCGCAGTATAAGTCTCCCATGGAACAAGAAAGAACCATGAGAAACTCCGAGCAAGAAGAGATGGCTCGAAAGATGAAAATCCTCGAACAAAGTCTTAAGAGCATGTAAGGACTGAGTGGCCAAAAGAGTGTTTCGTATTCCGATCTGTGCATGTTTCCTTGTATTCGTTTGCTCGTTTGATTTAAAACACAAAAATTTTAAAAGTACGACGGGCACAAAGACCCGATCGCTCATTTGAAAAGATATTGCAATCAACTGAGAGGGCCGGTGGAAAAGAAGAACTTTTGATGGCCTATTTCGGAGAGAACTTGACGGGAATTACGTCAGAATGGTACATGGACCATTACATCTCCCATTGGCATATATGGGATGACTTGGCTCGAGATTTTGTCAGGCAATTTAAATAAAATGTTGATATAGCTCCAGATAGTAATTCCCTGACCAATTTCAAGAAGAAAACCGCGGAAAGTTTCCGTGAATACGCTACCAAGTGGCGTGAGCAAGCAGGCAGAGTGAAACCACAAATGGATGGGACATAAATGGTTAATGTTTTATTGCAGGCCCAAGAGGCCAATTACTTGTAGAATATGATGTCTGCCATGGGCAAACCGTTCGCGGAGGCTATAAAAATTGTAGAAATGGTAGAAAACGACCTGAAAACTGGCTGGATCATAAGTCGATCTACTTAAGATCCACTTCCCAAGCCATCCGGAACGACTCGGGAGGTTTTGAAAATCGAAAGAAGAGGGAAGAAGGAGCCATGATGGCTTCAAGTTCGAGAGACCCCCATCGATCCCATGATCATTTTTACCTGCCTTCCAGAACCCCACAACACTATTACCCCCATCAAGATGCAGAATATGCGTGGAACCGCCTCCCTAAGTGGTGATGAATCCAACCCTATACACGGCCACAACAGCACTACAACCAAAACCGAACTCCACCTCCCAGAAATAATCATCCTCACCAAGCTCCATATAACCCCTGTCCACCACAAAACAACTACCAACATAATACACGCCCCCGTGAGCCTCCCATGAGAAACAACTTCACCCCTATTTGTGAGTCCTACTCTAGCCTGTTTCCAAATTAATCCAGAAGGGTCTAGTGCAACATGTGCCTCCAAAATGACAAAATCTGGAATCTCCATCATACCGGCCCGGTACCAGGTGTGCCTACCATTCGGGGGAAAGGGTCATGCTACGGAAGATTGTTGGACTCTCAAGAGGGAAGTTGAGAATTTTATAGAACAAAAATGTATTGTGCTAAAGGACGAGTAAGTCCCTAATGTAACTAACAATCCATTATCGTCTCACAATAATGGGCCAGTCATTGGAATGATTTGTGATGATAAAGAGTTTGATCCATCCTTAAAAGCCATCATTTACATTGCCGATTTAGAGGTTAAACCCAAAGTGACAGCAAAACAAGCCATAACTGAGAAGAAAATCACTCAAATTCCTCAAGTGGTAGAAAAGGCTATAGAAGCAAAAACTGGGGCAACACCTGCTAAGAACACAATTTCGTATGTTCCTAAAGCCCCAAGGAAGAACAACTCACTTTGAATATTCCCAAGAAGGCCACGTTGAATGTGCCAAAGCGGTATGCACCAAAAGGGACTTACGTTGTGCGGGGCCAATAATTTCACCCACGCTAGCTGAGCCTGTGGTTATCAGCCGTGCACCACAGAATCCCATGAGAGACCCCACTGCAATTCCTTGGAATTACAACACGACAATGGTCACTTACAAGGGAAAATAAGTCACGGGAGAGGTAAATGAAATGAATCAACCTGGGAAGTACCACAACCCAGAAGAATTAAAGCTGGAAAGAGATGAATGGTTTCCACCTAAGAAGCCTGTGAGCGCCAAGGAGGCAGAAACGTTTTTCCGAAAAATGAAAACCTAAGACTTTGCAATAGTGGACCAGCTCCGGAAGACTCCTTCCCAGGTATCGCTTCTATCTCTGTTGCTGAGCTCAAATGAACATCAGGAAGTACTCTTAAAGACATTGAACGAGGCATACATCCCAGTTGAAACTTTTGTTGAGCAACTGGAGAGAATGGTTGAACGATTCTTCGAGGTCAACCAGATTTCTTTCAGCCGTGACGATTTTCCCCCAGAGGGAGTCACCCATAACAAAGCCCTTCACTTGACTGTCAAATGTGAGGCCTACTATGTGAAGAGAGTCATGCTAGATGGTGGTTCAGTGGTCGTTGTTTTCCCTCTTTTAACACTCCAGAGAATGGAGATTGGAACGGAGAGAATCCGACCTAACAAAGTTTTTGTACGGGCTTTTGACAGCATCAAGAGAGATACCATAGGGGAAATCGATCTAATACTGACCGTTGGCCCTGTGGACTTTGAAGTGACTTTCCAGATTCTAGATATGGACACCTCGTGCAATTTTCTTTTGGGAAGACCATGGATTCACGCTGCCGGAGTTGGTCACTCCACTCTCCACCAGATGGTCAAATTTTAGTACGAGAATCAAGAAATTGTTGTTCACAGGGAGGACAAGCAGTCCATCTACAGGGATCCCTCAGCCCAGTGCCTTGAAGTCAGGGAAGGCAGTGATCATATTGTATACCACGCTTTTGAGATTGTGCTTTCCTATCAATATGAAGAAGGGGCCCCATGCCCACATCCTTGCTTATCTAATGCCTCAGTCATGGTTACCACTAAAATGATCAAACATGGGTACAAGCCCGGAAAGGGGCTTGTGGTATCTCTACGAGGCACCACAGAGCATGTCACTGCGATCGCCAATGAGAAGTTATTTGGCGTGGGTTTCCCAGCTACCGAGCTGACAGAAAATGGGCAGATAAGCGCAAAAAAGAAGGTTGGTTCCTACCCTAGCCTATACCACATCTCGCCTGATCATTTGTCAAGCCCAAGTATGTAGAAGAAGAAGAGGCATTCATGGCCGAAGAGATTGAGGACATTTGTGAGGCCATGAAACAAATGTTGTATGAAGGTCGCATGGTCCAGCCAGGGAAGGCATGAGCACTGCCGAGGTGCACTATATGGGGCCAAATTCCAAGCTTCAAAATTGGAAGGCTACTCCATTCCCTGTCAGGCGGGAATCCCAGTAGTACAATCTTGCCATCTTTTCTACATTACGAGTTATTTCAGGGTGTAACTCGAATGCTTTTATTTTTGTTGTCTTTTTGATTTCTATACAAACCCTCATATCTTAAATTCAATGAAATGAAATCAATATTTAATAGTCAATGGATGTCTCTTTTTTTATATTCTAAATTTGCTATTTTTTTTCTTATCTTCTTCTTTTCAGTTCTAATAATGCAGATATAAATAACATGACATGCTTGCGGACTTCATGCCTAGATCCTAAAACGGTGTCTAACTGTGAAATAATGAATCAAGAACCAGAATATGATGACGATGAAGCTTTTAGGGAAATAAACCGAGAACTGGAACAATTTAAAAATAATCCTAAGACAAACTTAAATGAAACTGAGCCAGATAATTTAGGTAGTTCAGAAGAGATTAGAGAATCCATGATAAGCATTCACGCTGATGAAAGAACTAGAGACGCATTGTTCCAACTTTTGTTTGAATTCAAAGACGTGTTTGCATGGTCCTACGATGATATTCCAGGACTAAGCGTCGATTTAGTGGTATATAAGTTTCCGAATTATCCCGACTGTCCACCTGTCCAACAGAAGAAGAGAAAGTTCAAAACAGACATTAGTGATAAAATCAAAGAAGAAGTCACCAAATAATTGAAAGATGGTGTGATCTGAGTGGTCTGATACACCACGTGGTTAGCTAATGTGGTTCTATTACCAAAGAAAGACGGGAAAACCCGAGTGTGTGTTGACTATAGGTATTTGAACAAACAAATCCCCAAGGACAACTTTCTATTGCCAAACATCCACATTCTTGTTGACAACTATGCCAAACATGAGATACAGTCCTTTATGGATTGTTACGCTGGGTATCACCAAGTTCTAATGGATGAAGAAGACATAGAAAAGACAACTTTCACCATAGTGTGGGACACTTAATCTTACAGGGTCGTTCCATTCGGTCTCAAACAATGTGGCAACTTACATGAGAGCTATGGCTGCCATCTTCCATGACATGATGCACCAAGAAATTGAGGTGTATGTGGATGATGTGATCATTAAATCTAAAGCACAAAAAGACTATGTGTGAGATCTGAGGAAGTTCTTTGAGCGCCTGCGCAGGTATGATTTAAAATGTGCATTCGGATTTCCATCTGTGAAACTTCTGGGGTTTATAGTCAATCGGAGGGGTATTGAGTTAGATCCGACAAAGATAAAGTCTATCGGAATTTACCACCTCCAAAAACCAAGAAAGAAGTCATGAGTGTGCTAGGGAGATTGAATTATATCAGTAGATTCATTGCTCATCTTACTACCACATGTGAGCCCATATTTAAGTTGCTGAAGAAAGACGCGGCGATTAAATGGATAGATGAGTGCCAAGAAGCTTTTGATAAAATAAAAGATTTTCTGTCAAATCTGCCAGTGTTGGTTCCGCCTGAGCCCGGAAGAACTTTATTCTTGTACCTCGTAGTCCTGTAAAATTGTTTCGGCTATCTCCTCGGGCAAAATGATGTGACCGGGAAGAGAGAGCATTCCATATATTACCTGAGCAAAAGGTTCACCAGTTATGAAGCCAAATACACATTGTTGGAAAGAACTTGTTGCACTCTAACTTAGATCGTCCAAAAGCTCAGACATTATATTTTGGCTTATAGAACGTATCTCATAACAATAATGGACCATTTGAAGTACATCTTCCAAAAACCAATGCCCACGGGAAGGTTGGCGAAATGGAAAATCCTGCTCACAGAGTTCGACATTGTTTATGTCACCCGCACGGCGATGAAAGCTCAAGCCTTGGCGGATCATCTAGCTGAGAACCCGATTGATGATGAATACCAACCCCTAAGTAATTACTTTTCGGACGAGGAAGTAAACTCGGCTGAAGTAATTCGAGAAGACACTAATGCTTGGAAAATGTTCTTTGACGTAGCTGTAAATGCAAAAGGTGTCGGGATTGGAGCAATTTTGATTTCGCCCACAGGTCAGCACTATCCGGCCACAGCCCGCCTTCGATTTTTCTGTAAAAAATAACACCGCAAATATGAAGCCTGCGTTATGGGCATGAATATGGCAGTTGATCTGGAAGTAGAAAAATTTCTAATCATGGGGGATTCTGACTTGATTATTAGGCAAGACCATGGTGAATGGGAAACTCGAGACATCAATATTATCCCTTACATGCAACATGTGGAAGATCTTAGAAAACGGCTTAAGTCCGTCGAGTTAAGGTACATTCTTCGATTCCACAATGAGTTAGTCGATGCACTGGCTACCTTAGATTCAATGCTGCCATACCCGAGAAATGTCCATATTGACCCATTGGAAATCAAAATTCGAGAAAGGCATGGTTATTGGATCTTAATCCTTTGAGGTGCGTAGACGCCCGAGAAGCTGAAAAGATCATGAACAAAGTGCATTCTGGAGTATGCGGGCCTCCCATGAATGGATATGTCCTCGCAAAGAAAATTCTCTGGGCAGGTTATTACTGGATGACCATGGAAAAGGATTGCCTTAGTTTTGCCCGAAAATTCCATCAATGCTAGGTACACGGTGACCTGATTCATGCGCCGCCTTCAGAGTTACATCTTATGTCAGCACCTTGGCCATTCGTTGCTTAGGGCATGGATGTTATTGGGCCAATCGAGCCAAAAGTTTCAATGGGCACAGGTTCATCCTGATGGCCATTGATTATTTCACAAAGTGGGTCAAAGCAGTCACATTCAAAGCCGTCACTAAGAAAACACTGGTGGACTTCGTGTATTTCAACATTATTTGTCGTTTTGGTATTCCTAAAACTATCATTACAGACAATGCTGCAAATCTGAACAGTCACTTGATGAGGGAGGTATGCGAACTGTTTAAAATTATACATCGCAATTCTACCCCTTACCGACCCAAAGCCAATGGTGTCGTTGAAGGGACAAATAAGAACATCAAGAAGATTCTCAAGAAGATGAGTCAAAGCTCCAAGCAATGACATGAAAATCTGCCTTTTGCATTATTGGGGTATCAAATAACTGTGCGACCATCAGTTGCGGCTACTCCTTACTTATTGGTTTATGGAACTGAAGCAGTAATACCTGCTGAAGTTGAGATTCCCTCTCTTCGGATCATTGTTGAGTCGAGATCTAGGACGAGGAATGGGTCAAAACCCAGTTGGAATAGTTGACTATGATTGATGAAAAACGGTTGGTGCAGTTTGCCACAGGGAATTGTACCAACAAAGATGGCCCGTGCCTACAACAAGAAAGTGCGGCCCAGGAAATTCGAAGTGGGGAAACTCGTTCTGAGACGTATTCTCCCGCATCATGAGGAAGTAAAAGGAAAATTTTCTCCATTTAGAAAGGTTTGTACATTATAAGAAAGTTGTTGCTGAAAGGAGCGTTATACTTGGGAGATATTGAAGGAAATGACCCCGAAACAGTTGTCAATGCAGATGCAGTCAAGAGGTATTATTTTTGACCCTTTTCGCAACTTTAACACTCTCCGATTGGAATGACGAAGGCTTTCATTTTCGCTACCCAACCACAACCAACCCTTGCAAACCCTTTGAGTCAGTTCCCTTTCTTTGATTACCCTCTTTCGAACTTGAAAATATTGTAAAAAAAAAGAAATCAAAAACAAAAGTCCCTTGAACTATATTCGACTTGATCTTGAAAGGATACATGGGCAGCTTCTCTCTAGGGTTCAGGCACACCAAAACAAAAATCCAAATTCCCCTAAAAGTTGAAACTGGGGCAGAAGTTACAATGATTCGGTGATGGGTTCACCTGAAAGGTTCTAATGTTGCAATTCAATCCAAATGCTTTTTACCCAAAAAAACCTGTTCAACTCCTTCTAATAAAAAAAATGGGAGGATCCAATTACTTGGATTGATACAACAAAATGAGAGAAATAAAGTGATAAAGTCTTATCGGTGAAAACCCTCACGGACACCATACGACGATGGTAAGCAGAGAAATTTAAAACGAGAGTCTTAATACTGAAAACTCGTAAAGAGCACTATAAGGCGACGGTGAGAAGAGAAATGAGAGAGGCCAGCTGGTGAAAACCCGCAAAGGGCGCCACTAATCAAAAAGAGGATCCTCACAATCACTGGCATCGACACAGTCATAGGCAAGGTTTCTCAGTCTCGAGGCAAGAGTTTTGATGAATTTCTAAGAGTTGGACGGTTTGCACAGATCAGGCATCCAGTCCAAGAGGC
This sequence comes from Nicotiana undulata, assembly GCA_005239495.1. Taxonomy (NCBI): domain Eukaryota; kingdom Viridiplantae; phylum Streptophyta; class Magnoliopsida; order Solanales; family Solanaceae; genus Nicotiana; species Nicotiana undulata. The sequence goes on from ML248921.1 coordinate 39,600, forward strand.
AAGTGTTGATACCCAATTTTTCCTCATATTTTATATATATATATATATATATATATATATATATATATACTATCAAAATAGTATATTTGCATCATCATTCAGCTTATAATCAAATACAAGCATTTTCATAATTTTCAATAATTTATAAAATCTTTAAATCAATTTATTTATGCATTTTTATTATATAATTATCCAATAATTATCCTTCAGGTTATTTTTATGATGATTTAAACATCTAAACTTATCATTTACACCAACATGATATTTTAAATATTTTCAGTGCATTTTCTATAATTACGTTTGCATTTTAGTTGCACATTTTTGTCAATAATAGCCCATATTCATGTATAATTGCATTATTTATGCAAATGAATTTTTATAATGTTAAGTAATTATTTTAATCTTTTAGTGCACAAATACTATTTTTATTATTTATTACTTAATTTTATAAATTATTCTTATTAAATATTGGATATTTAAAAACTAGCCCATTTCTAAACCAATTTTTGGACCAAACATTGGCATAAAACCTAATGCACTAGCCCAGATAACCCCCAGCCCAGCCCAAACCAAATTAACCCAACCCCTAACCCGGTCGCAACCCATTCTCAATAACTTGACCCAACTCCCCTTTTAATCGTGGCCGTTGATCTCTTAGATCAACGGCCCGTATCAAACCACCCCCTTTAACTACCCAAACCCCCTAACCCTAACCTCATTCCCACCTGTCTGCTGCCCTCATATCCTCACCTCCCTTCTCCCTCCTAAGAACCCTAGTCGCCGCCTCCTAAAATCTCTCCTAATCCTACCCAATATGGGATTCCATGGTTATTCTTTGCCATATACGGCCTCCCTTGATACTGGTTACTCTCTTATACAGCTTGCCTAAACATGGCAAGAAAATATTATCAATATCGAACCAAAATTGGTTCAAATTCTTGACCTTTCTGTTATTCCGTCTATATTCATCCTTTGTTCTACTATGAGTATGAATCTTCGTGTTTTTTTGGTTGATTCTTAGTTACCCTAAAATTAGGGTTTCCGGATCTCTTCAGATCGAACCAAAACTGTTTCAATTCTATGATTTTGAGTAATATTTGTGTCTATTCATCCTACGCTACTGTTTTGTGTATATTCTAGTAATATTTAGTTTTTCCTAAAAATTAGGGTTTGCCAGCTTATTCTCCTCATTTGATTTTTAATTGATTTATGTGTTCTTCTTTACTTTTTATGGTCTGGCTGTTCGTATTTCCTTACTTGCATACTGATTTTACCACTATAAAAGCTCACTCCCCTTCCCCCTTTTAAAAAAAAAATAGAACTTCAATCACTATTTTTTCACTAAAACTGAGGTTTCCACTTTGTATTTGCTTACTACTCTATTCTATTTGGCTCTTGACCAGTTGAAAGCCAAGGCCACCAGATTTCTATTCTTCTCGACCTCTCTTGGGTGTGAGCACTGCCCTGGGTTCTTGCAACCCTGGGAACTTGACACATTCGAGACTCTGGGTTCTTACTGCCATTCTTTCTTGTTTATTGAACAATCACTGGTTAGTTTCTAACTTTTGCAATGTTTATTATGTTCTAATTAGCATGTTCTTTGAATTGTATGACCTAATATGTTCTCTTGACTCTTTTTCCTATTAATTCTGCCTATAACTGCTAGCTTAATAATGTCCTTGCACCTAACTTAGGTAATTTGGGCAGAATGAAGCATGTTTAGTTTAATGTTGCTGACAACTCGGATGTTTTGCTTTGATTACATGGTTTAATCCTTGTTCTTTGCCTAATTATGAACTTCCAGTGGTTAATTGATGTTATTAGCCTGCCCCAACTTGTTTACTCTAAATGCAGTATGATCCTATGACTATTGTTACCACTCTATGTGTTCTTTCAATGACCAATCTGTACCTCTAATAAATTGTGATCTTTTAGAACTAATCCTCTTTGAATAATTCCCTATATGATACCTGCCCTTGTTTGTATTATACTGTTTAAACTTGAGTTTAGTATTTTCAGATCCATTGAGTCCTAAACTAGTTGCATTACTGGGTTTACTGTCATGACCCAAATCTAAACCATGTCGTGATGGCGCATATCGTGATACAAGGAAAGCCTACTTCCCAAAATATTGCTACCAATTTGATTATAAGAATTTAATAAAACATTTCCAATATTTGAATTTCTCATAAACAAGCTAACTCTGAATATAAATAATATAAAAATATAGAAACGAGCCCCAACCATCGGGATGTCACTAAGTCATGAGTGTCTAAATCTATTAACTAAGATATATAAAATGTCTAATTGTCAATACAGTCCAAAAGAAGAAATGATAAAAGGAGTAACAAGGTCGTGCAGACGCTAGCAGCCACCTTGCAGCCTACAAATATAGCTGGCCTGAACTCAACGATCGTCGCATTCTAACTCACCTGGATCTGCACATAAAGTGCAAGGTGTAGTATGAGTTCAACCGACTCAGTAGTAACAGAAATAACTAAGGAACTGATTAGTAGTGACGAGCTAAGAAGAACAAGCAAATTACGTCCTTTCACAACTTAGAATAAACAGGAGTAAGCAGGTAAATTTCATAAATTAGCAAATGTTACAAGACAATTAGTAGGTAAATGCAGCAACAATAAAAGTAAATGAAACCTCACAACAATGCCACTAAATCTCTCAGCACTCGAAACTCGGCACTCGCACTCAACACTCAATACTCAATAGGTACCTGCGCTCACTGAGGGTGTACAGACTCCGGACAGCTCACGTGCTGCACGGGCAACTCACGTTCTATAATATCAATATCTGGATCCGCACGGACAACTCACGTGCTGCACGGACAACTCACATGCTATCATATCATATCTGGATCCGCACCGACAACTCATGTGTTATCATATCATATCTCACAACATGCCCTCGGCTTCACTCAGTCATGTACCTATCTAGCCTCGCCATTCTCCACAAATAAGGGGACACAACCCACATCAAGTATCACAACATATCAGCAAAATAATAGAGATTGAGATAAACATGTACAATAGTTTCTATGACTGAGTGAAAATAATTTGAGCATGAATAAAGCCTAAGCATGTTCTCTAACATGAATGCAGTCAAGTTCAACAACACATGAATACATAAACACAGATAATATCTATTAGGTCACAACCTCATGGGACGGACCAAGTCTCAATCCCTCGCGGTGTACACCCACATGCCCGTCACCTAGCGTGGGTATCACCTCCAAAAAGTAACATGATATCAAATTCCCAGAGTTTATACCCTCAAAGCCAGAGCTAAAACTGTTACTTACCTTAACAGCGTAAAATCCTACTCCGAGATGCCCTCGTCTCTGAACTCAGTCTCCAAAAGCTCTGAATCTATTAGTAACTTGAATAATACTATCAACATATGCTAAAGAAATGAATTCCACAAGAAAAACTACATAAATAGGCTAAAAATTCAAAATAGGCTAAAACCCGGCCCCCAGGCCCACATCTCGAAACCCGTCAAAAATGGCAGAATTAGAAACCTTTTTCTCTTCCGAGTCTAACCATATAAAATTCTTCGAAATTCGACTCCATTTGGTCCCTCAAATCCTCACCTCAAACTCTCCAAAACTCAAACCCTAACTCCCTCAATTTCACCCTAAACTCCTACCTATTTCATGACTAAACTGTGGGAAATTATTAAAAACACGCGTAATAAAACCCAAGTAACTTACCTCACTGATATCTCTTGTTTTTCCTATGAATTTCACTGCCGAAAGCTCAAAAATCGTCCAACAATGGTGAAGAAAGGGCAAAAATTTGGAAAGTGTGACTTATATAGTTTCTGCCCAGGTAATCCACACCTGCGACCCCATCTTCGCACCTGCGCAACCACATCTGCGGTCCTAGGTGCGCACCTGCGACTTTTACTTAAACGCCCACTTCTGCATCTACGGCTCACCACTCGTACCTGCGGGCTCGCAGGTGTGACAACTCCTCCGCACCTGCACTCAAATTTTGCACACACGTCACAATTGACACTACGAACCTACTCTAACTTCCAGAATTATATTTCGACCCCGATACCTAATTTTCCACTGCCGACAAAAATTGCCAAATTTCCAATTTTTGCCAATTCAAACCTAATTCTACCACATACCTCCAAATTACATTCCGGACACACTCCTAAGTCTAAACTCACCCAACAAAGCTAACTGAATCATAAAAATATAAATATGAGTTCGTTTACTCATAAGTTAACTTTTAGTTGACTTTTCTAACTTAACTTTCTAACTAATAGACTAAGTGTCTCATTTCACTCCAAAACTACTCCGGACCAAAACCTACCAACTCGATACAACTCAACACAACTGAATTGTAAAGCCCCGTAAAATTTTACCTAGAAAACCGATACTTCGTGGAGGGGTTCTCCACTCTTGCCTCTCCATTGACTAAACTGACGCAGAAAGAGGTCACGCTCCAGTAGTCTGATGCTTGTGAAACGAGTTTCCACGAATTGAAATCAAGATTAACTTCGGCGCCGGTGTTGACCCTGCTAGAGGGTACAAAGGGGTTTGTGGTGTATTGTGATGCTTCAAGGGTTGGTCTTGGGTGTGTATTAATGCAACGTGGTAAGGTTATAGCGTATGCTTCAAGGCAACTTAAGAATCATGAAAAGAATCATCTGACCCATGACTTAGATCTTGTGGAGTTTGTGTTTGCATTAACGATTTGGCGGCATTATCTTTATGGGGTCCATGTGAATGTGTTCACAGACCACAAGAGTATTCAATATATTTTCAGACAGAAAGAATTAAACTTGAGGTAGATAAGGTGGCTTGAGTTGCTCAAAGATTATGACATGGACATCTTGTATCATCCGGGGAAAGCTAATGTGGTGGCAGATGCTCTTAGTCGGAAATATATGGGTATTTTGGCTCACTTGGAAGCATGTCAAAGACCCTCGGCTCGGGAGGTTCACCAGTAGGCCAGTTTGGGAATTCATCTTGCGGACTCTAATAAGGGAGGAGTCATAGTGCAAAACAGGGCAAAATCATCGCCTGTGGTGGAAGTCAAGGAAAAGCAATACAATGATTCAATGTTGGTGTAGCTGAAGGAAGGGATTCATAAACACAAGACTATAGATTTTTATCTTAGCATGGATGATGGAACCTTAGGGTTACAAGGGCGGCTGTGTGTTCCGGATGTGGATGGTCTTCGAGAAAGGATCCTGGATGAAGCTCACACTTCTAGATATTCCGTGCACTCGGGTTCTACAAAAATGTGTCATGACCTCAAGGACGTTTATTGGTGGAATGACATGAAGAGGGGTGTGGCAGGCTTTGTGGCGAAATATCCAAACTGTCAGCAAGTGAAGGCTAAACATCAAAGGCCCAATGGGTTGACACAACTTATAGAAATCCCGATGTGGAAGTGGGAAATGATCAATATGGACTTTGTGGTAGGATTACCGCGCACTCCGCACAAGTTTGATTCAATTTGGGTGATCATGGATTGACTCACGAAATCAGCTCACTTCTTGCCAGTTAAATCCATTGACACTGCGGAGCAGTATGCACAATTTTATATCAAGGAAATAGTCAGACTTCGTGGTACTCCAGTTTCCATCATCTTCGATCGAGGGGCCCAGTTCACAGCTAATTTCTGGAAGAAGTTTCAGCAAGGTCTGGGTACGCATGTAAATCTCAACACGGATTTCCATCCGCAAACTGAAGGGCAAGCAGATCGGACTATTCAGACGCTTGAAGTTGAGTGCTTGTGGTCTTGACTTCAAGGGTAACTGGGATGATCATTTGCCGCTTATAGAATTTTCTTATAACAATAGCTTCCATTCCAGTATTCAAATGGAACCGTTTGAGGCCTTGTATGGTAGGAGATGTAGGTCGCCGGTTGGATGGTTCGAGGTTGGAGAAGCTAAACTAATAGGACCAAACCTCATGCATCTAGCTATGGAGAAGGTTAAAATCATAAAGAGCGGTTGAGAACTGCTCAGAATCGTCAGAAATCTTATTCGGATGTTCGGCGCAGATACTTAGAGTTCAAAGAAGATGATTGGGTATTCTTGAAGGTATATCCCATGAAGAGGGTCATGCGGTTTGGAAAGAAGGGGAAATTGAGTCCAAGGTATGTCGGGCCATATAGAATCATTCAAAGGATAGGACGGGTAGTGTACAAGCTTGAGCTACCCCCTGAAATGTCATTGGTGCACCCTGGTATTTCATGTGTCCATGTTTAAGAAGGTAGTTAAATACCCGCCCGCCATCTTGCGGTTGAGACCATTGAGGTTAACAAAAAATTGTCATATGAAGAAATTCCAGTTGCCATTCTTGATAGACAGGTTCGAAAGTTGAGAAACAAATAAATTGCATCTGTAAAACTATTATGGCAAAACCAGCAAGTCGAAGAAGCTACTTGGGAAGCCGAGAATGAAATGAAAAAGAAGTACCCTCATTTGTTTGAATATCCATGTAATAGTTCTATGAAGTTGTTTTCTGTAAATATTTGTATCACTTGTTCGGCTAGTGTAAAGACACTCCCTTCCTAATTATCCGTCCTTTATGAAGCCTCGGTTAGTGTTGTTTTATGTTCTATTGTATTGTTTGATCGTATAAAGGTTGTTGAAATGTGTTTCGGGGGCTCTCTGGCAAGTGGATAGGCCTAATTACAAAGGAAACTCTGGCAAAAGTTTCAGAAAATTTGAGAGTTAGGCAAATTTGGGGTTGTTGGCATATGGTATGACTGAACCTAAGCGAACCTTGACCCTCATTCGAGGACGAATGATCTTAAGTGGGGGAGGATGTAAGGCCCCGTAAAAGTTTACCTAGAAAACCGGTACTTCGTGATGTCCAAAATATTACCTCACAAGCTCGCCACATATCAGACCTTTTGGATTGATTAGTACCCTATGGACTTAGAAGAAAATGTTCGCGAAAGAGTGCGTTTCTGCGGCACATTATGCGGCCGCATAATCACTCTGCAGACCGCATAATGGCCACAGAGTGAATAAGAAAACTGGCCAAATTTGAGGCCAATTATGCGATCGCATAATTAATATGCGGGCCACATAATCCATCGCATATCTGCCTTGGAGTTTTTTGAGGGGAGTTCTGCGGCACATTATGCGACCGCATAATGGCCGCATACTCGATCAGATGTTCCGCCCAACTGAGGCCATTTTTGCTGCAGGTTTGCATACCGCATTCCCATTATGCGACCGCATAACTGTGTCGGGGCACCCCATTTTTTTATTTTAAACCCGACCCCAGACCAACATAAAACATATTCCCTACCATTCTAAGCCATTCTCCTGATAATTTATAGTGAGAAAAGAGAGGGTTCTAGAGAGAAGGTCCCAATTCCATCAAATTGATCCTCCATCACCACTCAAAGCTTGGAACTAATCAATCAGGATACCAATTTCTTCACTCTAAGAGGTAAGTTTCTACCACACCAGCCTTTAAATTCCATGATTAGCTAAAATGGGCCATTAGTAAGGTAGTCCATGGAGATAAGGAAAGGGTCCTTGCATGCCTGAGGTTCTAAACTATGTGTGGGGAATTAAAAGCAAAGATAGAAAGGAATGGGGGATGGGACATTAGCAAACTCATATTTCTAGGTGTATAGCTCAAATGTGTTGGGACTATGATCCAATTCCTAATTACAATTTGATTGTGCTATTTTGTCAAATAGATTGAAAGAGCTAAAGGATTCCAGAAATTGTCGTAAGAATTAGGGATAAGACCCAGTCAAGGTATGTATGGCTGAATCTAATCTTCGTAGAATAAACTCATTGGTGTTTGAATATGTGGTATGAGTCCCTTACTTGATCATACTTGAATTGATTGTTTTTATGTGTTGAGTTGAGATATTTCTGTTTCTAAATTGTTCTAATTGACTACCATGTCTCCATGCTACTTGAAAATGTGACTTATGATCCTACATGCTCCTTCTATTATGTGTGAAATTCATTATATGTTGGTTCTCGTTAATATGAATGATGATTCTATTGAACGGATAAAAAGGGGAATCAGACTCGAATTGTAAAATATGTTCAATTGCCAAGAACTATGTGATAAATGGTGGAAATGAAATGATAACTGAGTAAATAAATGAAATGGTGATGTCCCAAAGTGAGATGGCTTAGCCGATCGGGCCGAGATCGGACGCCATGTTGTACACATGGTGGCATTTACATCGGAAATATGAATATGTCTTATGATATTGATGATGTCTCACTTGGGATAGCTTAGCCGGTCGGGCCGAGACCGGACTCCTTGTAAAAAAGACACGGTGGCATTATAAATTGTGGCACTTGGCATAAAGAGACTATTAATCAAAAGGATGGGAAGACGAAATAAGAAACTATGTGACCCCTGCTTGTGATTCTCCATTCATGTGAAGTGCTATGTGAATTCCGTGACTGTCTTCCTACCTGATTTATTATTGGTTCTTTTTTAGAGTGGAGTTGTTCATACATGCTAGTACTATTCGATGGTACTAACGTCCCTTTTTTCGCGAGCGATACATCTTTGAATGGATGTAGGTGGTTCTATTGCAGATAGCGCTGATCGCCGATAGTGGTGCCCTCACTCTTCTTCTCATGGTAGTCCTGGTGAGCCCTGTTTCTTCCCTGGGTCATGTATAGCTGTGTACGGCTAAAATCAGGAAGACTGATTTTATATATGGTAGCTTACTCGCGTAAGGTTCAAGGTGTAGATCGAGGTACGACCTCGGGCATCCCTTACGTTCGATCTCGAAGTGATGCGGGTCTAGGATCGTCGTGGAGGAATAGCACGAGGATTGAGGATGTAGCTCTGTAGTAAAGTACAGTTCTGTAATCAGACATTAAATAGCAGTATCAATTACAAATCTTTGTAATAAATGTCAATGTACTATGTTGGGATTCCCCCTCCTATATAAAGGCGACCCTTGTCATTTTGTAAGACAATATTGAATACAATGAACAAGAACATTCTCTGCTTCATTACTCAAACATTCTCTATTTCACTCTGCTAGCTCATTTACTTACATTTATTGTCTTCTATTAATTGTTCTTCATTTATAGCTCGTTATTGATCGTAAATAGCATACTCTGTAGCCTGTAAGTTTGTTATAGCTTCATCGACCATCCGACGATAGCCTCGAGCCTCCTACTTAAGGCATCACAGTTCACTTATCTTCGTTTTCTTAACTGCTTTTACTTTATTTATTCCAACTACAATTAGCACCAATTCCTCAACAACTAGCATTAAAATAGATCGCATATTTTTAAAACCACATAATCAAATATAATTGTAATTACCATTTTCAAGGTAAACAGTTAGGCACCCACTGTGGGGCTAAAAATAATAATGATTGTTTTAGTGTTGTTTCGCTGAAGAAACGCAAGTTATATTTCACACTTTTTCTTGTCCAAGAACCTTTTGATTTCAGGTCAAAATGTCGGATTCATAAAACGCATACGAAGGTAGCAGCTCTGAGGACTTCGGGGAGAATGGTATAGCCGTCCCAAGTGTTGGTATACCGCCGCAAGACCGCAGTAGTACGCTGGAGCTAACCCCTGAGGATGCGGGCTCGAGTAGCGCCCGACATGATGATACCAATTCCCACACTAGCAAGGGTCCGCGCCGAGAGGATCGGCACGAATGACTGTCGCGCAAAGGGAGGAAAGAGCCAACCTCTGTATAATCTTCGAAATGCTACATGCACAACAAGCGGTTATCACCCAGTTGCAATACCATCAATAAATCTCGAGCGCAATGGTGTCGGGGACGACCTCACGAATGCGGCGATTATCGGAAAGGTATGATGACAATGGGCCAGACACCAACCCCACTATCATAAAAATGCTCGAGGGCCTCGTAAAGATGATAGAATCAAGGCTCCTGGAAAGTGAGCCAAAGTCATACAAGGTAAGATATAACCCTTACGTCAAGAATCGGGGAGATGCATGAGAAGAGACGCACCCCAAGTCAATAGAAAGGTATACCGAGGTCGAACCCCCCTAAGATCGGTGATCAAACCTAGAACTGATGGATACCCAGAACCGACGGAATTGCCCTCATCATCCGAATACAACTTCGGTGCTGGCGCTTGATACACTCAAATTACACCTTAAAATAGTATAAAGCGATCGATGTCAAATATAGTAACCCAACAAGGTTGGGGTCGAATCCCACAGGGAATAGGCGTGAAAAGTTTACTTGAATAGTGTGAATCTTAACTTAAATCGTATTTCTATTCCGTTAAAGTAAAAAGAGTATGGTAATATATTGGATTGTAATTTTGTGAAATAGTAACAAGTATGATTGAATAAGGTTGTAACTAATTTGATTAACTAAACCAAGGTTGTGTCCCTTTCAATGAAATGTAATGTTATCGGTGTTAATATGATATATTCTAATGGAAGGTCTTTTTGATATGCATATGATTGCTAAGTGACGAACAATATTTTTCAATAGTTGGGTAGTATTTTTCTTTATGATTTTTCCAAATATAAAAGAGTTCCAATTAAGCGAAATCAATTTATGCCAAATAAAACCCACTTATTCCTAAGCGATTCTATTAAAACAAGGTTTAAAGCCTTGAGTTTTTTATATTTACTTCTATCAAACCCTAACTCACTTTTCCAAGTAAAGAAAGAATATAATGGCACTTGTTAATGTTTGTAACCACCAACAATAAATGAAGAATGAGAAGTAAATAAATATCAACCAACCATTATACGTATATTCAATGTTAAACACCCAATGACATTACACCCATTTAGGGTCCACAACCTTAGTATTTAACTTAGCTACACATGTTAATATACAAAAAGATAAGAATATTAAATGTCATAAATCTTACAAAGTGCAAGATTCTTTACTCTTAATGCTTCCAAAAGATGGGAATATTCAAAGTATAGAATGTAGCTCTTATATCGTACAAGATTCCCCCACAAAACCCCAATAAATCTATTTATAGTGGGCTAAAACTCGGGACCAATTTCAGACAAAAATGCCCCTCTAGGTCAGCTATGCGACCACATTTCTGTCGCATAACAGATATGCGGTCCACATTTCCTTCAAGTCCATCACATCTTCGGAACCCTAGGTTACACAAAGTTATCGCATTCTGGTTATGCGGTCCGCATTGTTGATATGCGACCGCATAGTAGAATCGCAATTCTGACTCAGCAACTTCTACAAGGAGTTTTGCGATCCATTATGCGGCCCGCAAACCTGTTATGTGGTCGCATAATGGACCGCATTTATTTCTCTTGGATTTGGCCAAACTATTTGTTGGACTTTGCGGTCCCCCTGGGCATTATACGGTCCGCATGTTGGATTTGTGGTCTGCATTGTCAAATCTGCGATCGCATTTTGCCCTTTTTCTTGTCCTTTTGCAACTTTTTGATTTCATTTCCATGTTTTTGGGTCTTCAAGCAAAACATCAAAACTACATAAGCAAAAAAGATAATTGCATTTAAAACGAGCTAAAATCTAAGCAATTGGTATTAAATGTGTCGAAATTCTCCAACACAACACCCCCAACTTAAACTCTTGCTTGTCCTCAAGCAACTAAAATGACTCTATCCTATTCTAGACTCCAACTAAAACAACATGGAACAACAGTGACCGTGGAAGATGTTAATCGTCAGTATTACAAGCATTTATTTACCCTTCCTGAACAATCACTGTTATTTACAAAGAAGCTAATCAGCTTGTGCACTTTGAGCCTCGAACAACTTGACAAAATGTTACTCTCAACTGAGTGCACTTGCATCCGAATTCAAGAACTCAACTTCTATTAAGCCTCACAGTTCATGTGCCCTCACCAGAAAGAAGGTACCAACTCATAGTATTTACAATGACAACAAAAAGGGACATATTCACAAAGACACTCACTCTCACAAAGAGTTTCAAGTGTTACAACACATCATACCATAAGCTTGCCCTTATTTTAATTCGTCGCCTATTCAAGAACATTCGGTTGGAGATCCCATAAGGGATTTTTAAGCTTGTAATGTAGGCTTAGGGAATTCTCAGATAAATATTTGGGTACCAGTGACTACACCCTCTTTAAACACTACTCATATTTTTCTTTCTTGTTGCCCTTTGTTTCTTTTCAAACCACATAGCCCTCATTAGCTCCTAGTTATCATCTCGAACCACCTTAACTACCTCTCTAATTTTCTTCAAGGCTCCATATTTATATGTATACAAATATTTCTTTTCTTATTTTCTTTTTCTTTTTCTCTTCTCTTTTTTTTATATATATATATATTTTCTTATGGAGTTTGAATGATTCCATGTGAATATTTTGAGGTATACTCTCCTACACTCAATGTACAACCTTGCCAATTTCCAACTTGACACCACACCCCCAACTTAGGCTTTTAGCCTCATTTTCAATATTCAAGGAGGGACGGGTTCAAAAGATGGAATTATTTTGCAAAAGAAGAAAGGTTTGTAATGAGGTGACCAAAGAAAAGGTTAAAGGCTCAAATGGGGTAACTAGTGATAATGTCTATACAATAGGTAGCTTGAAAGGCTAACTGGGTTTTCAAATAACACAAAGACTGCCTAAGGTCATTTCTCCAACCATACTTATCATTAGCATCGAAAGACCAACTGGGCAAGTTCTAGATGATAGAACTAACACACATGGCACATGAACTATTTGACTCAACATAGTTTTAGCTTTCGATCCAACACTTGGCAACTCAAAGCTTCCATCATATTACATGAATGATTCTAAGTAAACATAGAGTCAAAGAGCGAGCCTCAAGTTCACACAGATGATTAAACATAAACTATTTTTTTTGTTTTTTATATAAACGGAAGTGTACATGTTATTTACAAACATACATGCTTGAAACTAGACAATTACACCAAACCGGTCAAAATGTTTTGTCCTACTGCCATGGTTCTACTATTACACCCTTGGAAAAGAACCAGGCGAAGAAAAACCAAGGGGAATTCATTGTTAATTCCTAAAGATGAACATGTATACAACTATCTACTTGTTTTTGGTTGTTTTTTTTAATTCAAAGATAACATATATACAAAGACGACACAAGTATATACAAAGATAACATATTTTCTTATATAACAAAACATATATACAAAGGTTCAAGGACTACACAAAAAGTCATACAAGTCTATACCACCCCCAACTAAAAGACATGCATTGTCCCCAATGCATAAGAAATGTAAAAATAGAGTTTAGAGGCTCCTTGAGGTGCAATAAGCACTATGGGAGTCGGAAGCCTGTTGAGTGGTAGTGGGGTCTCCCTCGGATACTGTGGCTGGGGCCAATGAGATCTCAGCCTGAGGAGTGACCTCCACTGATGGAGGAGGGATCTCCTACTGCTCTGATACTGGAGGTTGGGCCTGTGAGCTGCTAGCCTCGCCTGCTGGTAGCTGAGTGGTCGATGGATGTGCTTGGGCGACCATGTCTTCTAGAGAATGTGCAATCGCCTGCTGAACATCTACTTTTTCTTCCTTCTCTGCAGCTGTTGGGACAACAATCTCATTGTTTTTCTCTTGAAGACCCTCATCCTCCTTGGACCATGACTCCGCATCCGTCTCCTCCTCGTCTATCTCCCCATCCTCGGACTCTGCAAAGTGTCCGGAATCTTCCCCAAAAGGGATGTCAATATGTGTAGGGGGATATGCAGTCTGGGAAGCCCCGACAGTCTGTGGCTCAGGGGTTGTCATCAATGTAGAGAAGTCAAGACCTAACCCAGTAACGGATGTGTCCACTCCCTGCTCTCCTTCCTTTGGCATGAAGGAGGATAGATCGAACTCCAAATTTTGCATTTTATGGAGTTTAGTCTTCAGTGTGTCAACCTCGTCACGGAGCTTGGGAAGTCCTACAACCTCACCCTGCTCTACCCTCTCAAGCCTCACCTCAATCTTCTTGAGGCAATCCTCATAAGATGAATGCTACTGTTGGAGTGTTGTCACTGAGGACTTGATAGGAGTAAGGGCTTGCCGGATTAAGGTGGGGAGGTCCTTCAAAAGCCGGTCTACGTTAGAATTTTCATGCTGAGCTAAGAGACCCAGACTCTAAAGGGCAGGCAGTGCGACAGAAGACTGGGCCATAGTTGCCTGAGAAGTGGGCTGTGGAGTGGCAGTGGAGGCCACTGTGGCCGGAGGAGAAACAGGCGTCTGGGAATCTGAGATATCTGTATCAGTAGGATATGAACATATAGAGGATTAGTAGCTACATGTGGCACCGCGTCACTGATGCGCGTGATATCTATATCCTTCAGCGCTTTCCCAATCTTTTCATAGTGTGGCATTGAAGGGACGTCCACAACCTTACAGAGGGTTGTGATCAAACATGGGAAAGGAAGTGACGTGGTTGTCTGGTTGGCTCGGACCCCTAACTCTTGAAAGATGATGTCACCCACATCAATCTTGATCCCGATCATAATGCATGCAATGAGAAGAGATTTCTCACTTCTTATGTCAGTCTCATTCCGGGACGGTATCAAGCGAGAGGTGAAAAATCTGAGCCAGAATCTACCTTCTCGTGTGAGATCTTCCTTGAATATTTATGTAGAGGGTCAATCCAAGTGAGGTCCCTGTGCGATCAGTGAGGCAATCCAAGCACGCTCACCATCTTTGTTGGCCCATTTGGCCTCATACTCAGTCGTGCCCGTTCTCCAGCTTTTAAAGTATAGATCATTTATTGTGCCTTTGTCACAAAGCACTGACTTCCCCCGAACCATGACATTCTCACAGAACACTTTGTTGCGTTTGTGATGAGGTGTTCTGGAAGCACCATATGATGCATAAAACTCTCTCACCAATGTCTCATTGAAATCATTGGGCACCTAAGTGAAGCATTCCCAGTTTTTATCTTTGATGTTCTTCAAGATGTGAGGCTATTTCTCCTATGGCCCGTTCAGACTCAACTGCCTCTCTTCAAGGATTTTCCGTTTTGAGAGCCCTTCTTTATACAACTTCATTGAGCCTGTTACCCCGAAACGGAGTTGGAAATCATCCCCTCTTTTTCTTCTTGCCTCAGCTTGTAAGTCGACTGATGGCAAGGTCTCCTCCTCATCAGACTGGGAGGGATGTTCGGCAATAGGTTGGGATGGTTCCGGTCGTGAACGTTTGGCTGATTGTACTTGATGGCTAGTGGAGGAACGTTTTTAGTAGAAACAGATTTCTTGGGAGCCATATCTGCAATGAACGAAGTGTGAGCGAAAGAGCAATTATCAGAAGAAAAAGTTACAAAAAAAATTCAAATATGTGACAGGTTATGCAGTCGCATCACTACTATGCAGACCGCAAACTTGTCGCATAATGTTAATCTGCTGAAGAGAGTCAGTTATGCGATAGGTTATGCGATCGCATAACCGTCGCAAACTGTGCACTTGTAAAACTTCTCACATTATGTGATCGCAAAACCCACCGCAAAGATGGATTTGCGATCGCAATTCAGCCGCAAACTACATGTTGCATCAGGCCAGTAAACTATTGGAGTATGCGATGGATTTGCGGTCCGCATATCACTTATGCGATCGCAAAGCCTCCGCATTTTTTCATCTTCCTCAAGCCACCTAGGGTTTCATATGCGGCAGTGATGCGTATCGCAAAACGATTTTACGGGTCGCAGAAGTCATCGTCTTCAAAGTTTTACCTCTACCCTCTACAATGGTGACCCTACTTTCACTACCCATTAAGACCAGACTTAATCACTTATGTAAGAGTCCCCCATTACGAGTCAATAACCCAAAGAACAAAAAGGGTGCAAGAACAAATACAAAAAGAAACGAACAAAACAGGCTAATCACACAATAGAATTAAAACTAAAAATTTACAGGGATTGAAATTGGGAAAGGAGAACATACCAGAATTGGATGAACGAGAAAAAATCAAGGAGATGAATTCAACAATTGTGATCTTTGTTCACTTGTTCAATTTCAAACTAGCCATTTTCCCTTCTTTTTCTTTTTCTTTTTCTTTTGTTTTTGTTTAAGTGCGAAGTGTGTGCATTTGAGTGCTGGTGTGCTGATGATGGGGATTGTGCGAAGGGTACAGGGCCACGTACCTGTAAAATTTGCGGTGGATAAGTCACCGCGTAACACCTTATGCGAACGCATAATTGTTATGTGGTGGTTTTAGCTTAGGTTGCTCATTTCTAAAATGCGGTGCACTTGTGCGATATAACTGATATGCGATCCACAAAGTGCACGTCCTCACCGCATGTAAGCCACCATTTTTTTCTAATCAAATTTTCCAGGTCTGCGACCACCATGCAGTCCGCATAGTCAAAATGCAACCGCATATGTGTAGCAGACTTCCCATGGTGACTTTTCTTCCCTTTCACTTGCAATTTTACCCTGTTGTATGACCTTTTGAATTACCTTCACTCTAACACACACTTTAAATTTCTCTAATCTATCTAAAAAAACCTAAAATTTAAAGGACAAAAAGGTTGTTACCACACATGGGTTGCCTCCCATGAAGCGCTTGATTTAACGTCGCGACACGACGAGGTTGGCCCTTCTTTGGGTTCACTCATTGGTCGGGCATGGACCATCTTTGAGAGCCAACTGTTCCACCAAGTGTTTTTCTCCATCTGTGCCCAAGTAGTGTTTGACTCGCTTGCCATTCACTTTGAAGGTTCGGAGCCCATCCTTCGATTCTAATTCCACATCACCAAAAAGGGATACATCTACCAGCTTGAACGGACCGAACCACTTTGATTTGAGCTTGCCCGGAAACAATTTGATCCTTGAGTTGAAGAGTAACACCAAGTCACCCGACTTGAACTCCCTTTTCAAGATCTTTTTGTCGTGGACGAACTTCATCCTTTCTTTGTACACAGCTGCACTTTCATATGCATGGAGACGGAATTCCTCCATTTCATTGAGTTGTGTTAACCTCAAATTTGCAGCTTCAGCCCAGTCTAAGTTCAACCTTTTTAAAGCCCACATGGCTTGGTGCTCCAGTTCTACGGGTAGATGACAAGCCTTGCCGAAGACTAACCGGTAAGGAGAAGTGCCAATAGGAGTTTTGTATGCCGTGCGGTATGCCCACAATGCGTCATCTAGATTCCTTGACCAGTCGTTCCTGTTAGCATTAACAGTCTTTGCTAGAATATTCTTTATCTCCCAGTTGGAAACTTTAACTTGTCCATTTGATTGGGGATGATAAGGTGTGGCCACCATATGCTTGACGCCATATTTCTCTAGTAGCCCCGTGAAAGCCTTGTTACAGAAGTGAGATCCACCATCACTAAGAATGGCTCTAGGAGTGCCAAACCGTGTAAATATGTTTTTCTTCAAGAACGCGGTCACACTTCTTGCCTCATTGTTTAGTAAGGCAATTGCTTCAACCCATTTAGACATGTATTCCACAACCACCAAGATGTATTTCATACCACATGAGCTAACAAAGGGGCCTATAAAGTCAATTCCCCACACATCAAAGATCTCGATCTCCATCACAAAGTGCATTGGCATTTCATGCCTCTTAGAGATTTATCCTTGCCTCTGACATTGGTCAAAAACCTTGAACATTTGATTGGCATCATGATAAATTGACGGCCAATAATAATTGCATTCAAGTATTGTCGCCGCCGTTCAATTGCCCCCATGATGACCCCCAACCGGTGAGTCATGGCATGCTTTTAGAATTGGCATCATCTCCTCTTCTGGAACACACCTCCTAATGATGTTATCAGCCCAAATGCAGAACAAGAATGGTTCTTCCCAGTAATATTGCCGACATTTTCTCAAAAACGTCTTCTTCTGGTAAGCTTCCAATCCATCCGGAATGAGGTCACTAACCAAGTAGTTAGCGATGTCGGCGTACTAAGGAGTGGATGAAGAAGACAATGCCAAGATATGCTCATCAGGAAAGGCATCATTGATATCAAGATTTTCCTTTGGTCGTCCGTCTTCCTCAAGCCTAGAGAGATGATCCCCACATGATTTTCTGTGTCCTTTACCTCAAAGTCAAATTCTTGCAACAAGAGGACCCACCAGATCAACCTTAGTTTGACATCTTTCTTCGCCTTGAGATAGAGAAGAGCGGCATGATCGGTGTAGACCACTACCTTAGACCCCAACAAATAAGCTCGGAATTTTTCAAAGGCATATACAATGTCAAGAAGCTCTTGCTCTATCACAATACAGTTCACTTGCGCACCATTGAGCGTCTTGCTTGCATAATATATGGGATGGAGAACCTTGTTATGCCGTTCACCCAGAACTTCTTCAATTGCTACACCACTGGCGTCACACATGAGCTCAAATGGGAGAGACCAATCCGGTGTGACAATAATGGGTGCCGTGGTGAGCTTCTCTTTTAGTTCCTCAAATGCCTTAAGGCACTTTTCATCAAACACAAACTTGGCGTCTTTTTCAAGGAGCTTGCACATAGGATTTGAAATTTCGGAAAAGTCCTTGATAAAGCGCCGATAGAATCTCGCATGCCCTAAGAATCTCAATTGGTGGAGGAAGCTTGGAGATGATCTCAATTTTTTCCCGATCAACCTCTATGCCATTCTTTGAAATTTTATGGCCTAAGACAATGCCTTCGTCCACCATGAAGTGGAATTTCTCCCAGTTAAGCACAAGGTTGGTCTCCTCACATCTCTTGAGCACTTGTCTAATATTGTCAAGAAAATGCTCAAAAGAATCACCTACCATCGAAAAGTCATCCATGAAAACCTCTAGGAAATCCTCCACCATGTATGAGAAGATGGAGATCATGCATCTTTGAAATGTAGCCGGAGCGTTGCACAAACCAATCGGTATCCGGCTAAAGGCAAAGGTTCCATAAGGACAAGTGAATGTTGTCTTTTCTTGGCCTCCAATGCTATATTGATTTGGTTGTAGCCGGAATACCCATCAAGGAAGCAATAGAATGATCTTCCCGCTAGTCGATCAAGCATTTGATCAATAAAAGGCATAGGGAAATGATCTTTGCAAGTGGCACTGTTAAGATTCCGATAGTTCATGCATACTCTCCAACCAGTGACCGTCCGTGTTGGGATAAGCTCATTCTTTTCATTGTGAATTACTATCATGCCTCCCTTCTTTGGTACACATTGTACCGGACTCACCCACGAACTAACCGCAATGGGGTAGACAACCCCGGCATCCAACCACTTGATTATCTATTTCTTGACTACTTCTTGCATTGATGGATTTAATCTCTTTTGTTGTTCAACACTCGGCTTGCTTCCTTCCTCCAATTGGATTTTATGCTCACGATTCCGACGGGAATTCCTCGGATGTCCGCTATTGTCCATCCAATTTCTTGACGGTGCTCCTGCAAGATATTAAACAATTTAACTACCTGCACATCATCCAACAAAGAGGAAACGATTATGGGTAAAGTATCATTAGAGCCAAGTAATTTATACGTCAAGTGTGATGGAAGTGGTTTAAGCTCAAGTTGTGGTGGCTCAATGATGGAAGGCTTTGTAGGATATGTGGCTCTATTCTCTAAGTCAAGAGAGAGCTTCTTCGGTGCATAAGTGTAGGACCCACGTCCTTCCAATGCATTCACGGCTTCTACATACCCCTCCATGTCTTCACCATCAAAATTTACCAAGATTTCCACCAAGGCCTCACCAAGGCACTCTTCCTCCATCTTCATGTCACTAGCATCTTCGACCTCATCAACAACATCTATGACCGAGATCCCTTCATATGCATTCGGCAACTTCAAACCTTTACTAGCTTGGAAAGTGACTTCCTCATCATTCACTCGGAACTTGATTTCATTTCGTTCCGAGTCCATCAACGCTATTCCCGTAGCAAGGAATGGTCTTCCCAATATGATAGGAATTTCCTTGTCAACCACACAATCAAGGATAACAAAGTCGGCCGGGAGAAGGAACTTCCCCACCTTTACCAAGACATCATCAACAATACCCACGGGTCTCTTGATTGAACGGTCGGCCATTTTCAATCTCATACTCGTAGGTCTTGGCAAACCCAATCCCGCTTGCTTGTAAATATTAAGAGGCATCAAATTTATGCTAGTTGCATTATCACAAAGTGCTCTTGCAAAATCCCTCAACCCGATAGTACATGGGATGGTGAATGCTCTCGGGTCTTCCTTCTTCTCAACGGTTGTTGTAGCAATAATAGAGCTAACCCGGTGAGTCATATCCTTTAAGTTGGAAAATCCCGTTCTTGGAAAGCCTCCAAGAAAGGGATGTTCACCGACAATTGCTTCAAAATATCATAGAACTTCTCGAACTTGCCATCATCTACTCTCCTTGCAAGTCTTTGAGGGAATGGAGGAGTAGGTAGAGGAATCAGTGGAGGAGCTTTTGGGGTCTCCTTCACCTTTTCCTTAACTTTTTCATGCTTTGATTTTTGGATTTTCACCTCTTGGGAGGGCTTCTCACTTTCAACAACAACCGGCACCACAACTTGTGCCTCCACTTATTGCTCAAGATCATCTATCTCAACTACTTGTTCACTTTCATCTTGAAGAACTTTCCCACTTCTAGTAGTAATAGCCATGCAATGAGAAGATAGACCGCTCACGTTCCCCTTTGGGTTGACAATTGTATCACTTGGAAGAGTACCTTTGAGCTTGGGATTTTGTTCTCTTGACAAGTCTCACATTTGCATCTCAAGCTTTTGTATAGAGGTGGTATGTGACCCTACGATTTTGGATATGTTCTTCATTGTAGTCTCGCCTCTCTCTTGATTTTGCAAAATCTTCTCAAGCAATTCTTCCATCTTGGATTCATTTGAAGGCCCCTCCTTGTAATATTGCCCCTTCGGTGGAACATAGGGGTTGGAACCTCGGTTGGCATAGTTGCTATTGTTGTTGTTCCAATTACTTTGACTCGACCTTGGTCATTGCGCCAATTTTGTTGGCCTTGCCCTTGTTTGGCCTCCATTGATTTTGTTGGCGATATCCACCTTGAGGATTGTGAACATAGTCGGCTTCTTCAAAATCTTGATTTCCCGTTGGCTGCATGTCGTCCACAACATTTACTTTCTTAGTTTGATTTTCCGTGAACATCTTTGTCAACACATCAATGTTTGTGGCAAGACCGGCAATCAATTGGTCTCTCTCTTGATTCTCTTTGATCATGTTGGTAAGAGAGAGAGTACCATAGGAAATTCCACCACTAGTGTCTTCCGAGTGCCATGCTTGATTGTGTTTAGCCATCTTGTCCAGAATTTGGGTAATCCTGGGGAATGTCTTGTCCATGAAAGAACCGTCTGCTGCAGTTTTAGCGATGGACTAAGATAGTGGATCCAAACCCATGTAGAACTTCTCCATCAAAATATTATCGGGGAAATCATGGTTCGGTGACCTCACCAAGTATAACTTGAATCGATCCCACGCTTCATGTAAATGTTCTCCCAGTAGTTGCTTGAAGTAGAAAATTTTATCTCTTAGCTCGTACTTCTTGCTTTGCGGGAACCACTTGGACAAAAAATCACGGACAAGTTCGGGCCAAGAAGTAATAGAATTGGGAGGTAGATTTTGAATCCATTTTCTCGCTTCTCCGGTCAATGAATATTTGAATACCCGCAATCTCAAGGCATCATCTGTCACATTGTTTTGTTTGTGCATGGCGCACACACCCAAGAAATTTCTAAGGTGTTGCGTTGGGCCATCATCGGTGGAGTTCCAGAATAATCCTTCTGCCTTAAGCATTAGAATTAATTCGTGCTCTACTTTGAATGTGGCAGCTTCAACCCTCGGAAGGAGAATAGCGTTGTTGTCATCAATATATTCCTCAATGTCCGCAAAATCATTTTCCTCTTCATCATATTCAACATCGGCCATTTCACCTGACACACCAAGCAAAACAAGCAAAGTGTGATGGAATAGAAAAGATGTAAAGTAAAGTGCACACTATTTAGTAATTTCAAAACTGTATTAAAACTGTATTCCCCGGCAACGACGCCAAAATTTGATACGCTCAAATTACACCTTAACATAGTGTAAAGCGATCGATGTCAAATATAGTAACCCAACAAGGTTGGGTTCGAATCCCACAGGGAATAGGCGTGAAAAGTTTACTTGAATAGTGTGAATCTTAACTTAAATCGTATTTCTATTCCGTTAAAGTAACAAGAGTATGGTAATAGATTGGATTGTAATTTTGTGAAATAGTAACAAGTATGATTGAATAAGGTTGTAAGTAATTTGATCAACTAAACCAAGGTTGTGTCCCCTTCAATGAAATGTAATGTTATCGGTGTTAATATGATATATTTCTAATGGAAGGTCCTTTTAATATGCAAATGATTTCTAAGTGACGACCCAATAATTTTCAATAGTTGGGTAGTATTTCTCTTTATGATTTTTCCAAATATAAAAGAGTTCCAATTAAGCGAAATCAATTTATGCCAAATAAAACTCACTTATTCCTAAGCGATTCTATTAAACAAGGTTTAAAGCCTTGAGTTTTTTATATTTACTTCTACCAAACCCTAACACATTTTTCCAAGTAAAGAAAGAATATAATGGCACTTGTTAATGTTTGCAACCACCAACAATAAATGAAGAATGAGAAGTAAATAAATATCAACCAACTATTATACATATATTCAATGTTAAACACCCAATGACATTACACTCATTTAGGGTCCACAACATTAGTATTTAACTTAGCTACACATGCTAAAATACAAAAAGATAAGAATATTAAATTCCATAAAGCTTACAAAGTGCATGATTCTTCACTCTTAATGCTTCCAAAAGATGGGAATATTCAAAGTATAGAATGTAGCTCTTTTCTCAGACAAGATTCCCCCACAAAACCCCAATAAATCTATTTATAGTGGGCTAAAACTCAGGACCACTTTCAGACAAAAATGCCCCTCCAGGTCAACTATGCGACCGCATTTCTGTCGCATAACAGATATGCGGTCCGCATTTCCTTCAATTCCACCGCATCTTCGGAACCCTAGGTTACACGAAGTCATCACATTCTGGTTATGCGACCGCAGAGTAGCATCGCATTTCTGACTCACCAACATCTACAGGGAGTTTTGCAATCCATTATGCGGCCCGCAAACCTGTTATACGGTCGCATAATGGACCACATTTCTTTCACTTTGATTTGGCCAAAATATTTGTTGGACTTTGCGGTCCCCCTAGGAATTATGAGGTCCACATTGTTAAATTTGTGATCGCATTTTTCCCTTTTTATTGTCCTTTTGCAACTTTTTGATTTCATTTCCATGTTTTTTTATCTTCAAGCCTCATGCACTGTAAAACATCAAAACTACATAAGTATAAAAGATAATTGCATTTAAAACGAGCTAAAATCTAAGCAATTGGTATTAAATGTGCCGAAATTCTCCGGCACATCAGCGATGCAGGTGTTATAGCGGCTATGGGCAGAATCAAGGACACCAGATGGCCAAGGCCCATATTATTAGATCCTTCGCGAAGAAACCCTAATCTGGTGGTCGAGACCTTTCTCACAACACTAGTCGAAGAGGAAAAAAAAAGACGTCAGAATCCGTCCTGCCACAGGAAATTCGAGCAACAAAGCCATGACCAACGCCCTCGAGTTAACAGATAAAAAACGGGGAGCTCCGTCGGTTCAAATAGTCGTCCAAAAACGAAAGTCCACCCACCGGTATTTCGGAGTCAGGGACTCGGTCTCAAGAGAGGCCACCCCAAAACATTCGAGGCCCTAAATGATGCAGGGTCGATCCAAGCCCAAGCTGGGAGGGGCCGTGCCGGGCCCTGCGGAAAAATCGGCAAGAAACCGTGCAGGGACAGCACCTAGGCAGATGAACAGCCTCCAAGTGAATAAAACACACCCCTGCCCAGAAACTGTCGCCGCTAAGGTAAAACCATACTCCCGTTCTCATTCATATATCCTGAACTAACTTCTGCATATGCCTGGCGGAAAAAATCAAGACACATGTCAGCTCCGAAAGACCCTTGGGATACACTAGCAAACGTTGAACTATTTTCCTTCTATCGGGTTTTATCCCTAAAAAGGGTTTTACCGACAAGGTTTTTAACGAGGCAATATTTATGCTCTATCCAAGGAAAGCTCAACCAAGTATCCAAGGCTCCTCTACGATCAACCTCAAATGCTGGGAAGCATATCATCCGCCTAGGAGAAACGACTGAAGAAAATCTCGATAGGAGAATAAAGTAATATGCCAAATAGTCAAGAGAACCATGCCTTCTTAGAATGATCTAGCCCTCAAATGAAAAATGTGTACACATATACCTGATAATCAATAGGAGCAACTTTCATCACCTTAATGGCTCCAGATCCACGGAATTCCCGAACACTCGGGGACTGACACCAAAAGACAAATGAGGCAGTAAAATCTTGAATGGGTAACCTCGAGCCCAAAAGTAATCTGAGGGCAGTTTCAAGGCCACAAGTCCTCAGGACATGATAAAAGCTTTAAGTCCTACGGGCATGACCGAGATCACAAGGACCCAAGTGGGTATATCTAAATAACATGGACCAATCCCGATTTCTAAGCCAAGGCTATATATTCAAACTTGTAAGAAAAGTAAAAAGGCATACACTCGGATATAGTTGTCGAGGATACGATATCCGGGGGCTAATGGCTTCGGCCAAAACAAGACGAATCTGGTCGATAGGCTAAAGCCAAACTAACGCAACTCGAGGACGCCTGACTGTCGCGATGAAATCAAATCCTTCAAAATTTTTTTGGAAAGAACCAGTTAAAATCATGTTGCCTTTAGTGCAAGCAACAAAGAGCTTCGAACATTTTCATGTCGGCTCAAAAAAAGAGCTTCGATCATTTTCATGTCAGCTCCAAGCAACGATAAGGCTTGAGATAATTCTACCAAAGGGAAACACCTTTCGAGGTGTCCATCTGTCGCCACATAACGATTCATAATCGAGGTCCTTTTTTGGGTCGTCGAAGAGTCGGGCGAACACGAAAACTTCGAAACAAAAGAGACAGAGAATACATCCGTACTAAAGTAGCGTAAGAGCCTTGAAGCCAGCGCAAAAAGCCTCCGGGCTATTTAAAAACATAAATGGTCGATGAGCCCGAGCCGTAACTTGGCTCAGGGACTGAGCCCGAAATGGTTAACTAAAACGCGTAAGAGCCTTGACGCCAGCTTGAAAAAGCTTCAGGTCTAACTCAAAACTTAAGGGTGGATGAACTCAAATCGCGATCCGACTCGAGGACTAAACCCGAAACAGTGAACAAAAGATCCTAAGGGAAAAGGCATGGGAGCCTCCAGGTCGACATCATAAAACCTACGGGTCAGCTGAAGGTCACTTCGGCCTCACATTTTGGAAGCATAAAATGCCAGCCTAAAAAGGCCTCGGGGATAATTCAAAAGACCTAGGGACCAAAAAACGTAGTCCAAAACTCGATTTGGGGACTGAAACCCAAAGGGTCAAATCTATTGGCCATGGCCATATAGTAAGCCTTGCAAACTAGCGAAAAAGGCAAAAGCGAAAACAAAAGACGACAGAAGATGAAAGGCTTCTTATATACACGAAAAAACTAAAGAAACATATTTACATGACTCGTGCCCTGAGTCCATGCAGAGAAGAAATGAACATAACCCTAATCCACCACCAGAGCTGCGTCTTCGGCGGCTTCCTGGGAGGTCGTGCCCTCGGTGATTCCAGTTTCAGCTCCAGGGCCTCCAACGACCTATCTCCCCTCGGGGACTTTGCCTTCATCACCACTTGTGCATAATGAATCTTGGAGAAAGATTGACATTATTCGACGGCGACTCTTGTGCATCTTTCTAGAGTAGGTCATTTAATGCTCTGAATGAATGACGTCGTGGTAGGAATGTCAAGGGAACAAGCATTCGAGAGACCGTTTCTTATCATTTTACTCCAAGAAATGTGGGGACTATCTATGTACGGCTAAAATCAGGTAGACCAATTTTATATGCAGTAGCTTAGTCGTGTAAGGTTCAAGGTGTAGCCCGAGGTCTGACCTCGGGCATCCCTAACGTTCGATCTCGAAGTGATGTGGGTCCAGGATCGTCGTGGAGGAATAGCACGAGGATTGAGGACGTAGCTCTGTAGTAAAGTACAATTCCGTACTCAGACATTAAATAGCAGTATCAATTACAAATCTTTGTAATAATGTCAATGTACTATGTCGGGATTCCCCATCCTATATAAAGGGGACCGTTCTCATTTTTTAAGACACAATATTGAATACAAGGAACAAAAACATTCTCTGCTTCATTACTCAAACATTCTTTATTTCTCTCTGCTAGCTCATTTACTTACATTTATTGTCTTCTATTAATTGTTCTTCATTTATAGCTCATTATTGATCGTAAATAGCATACTCCGTAGCCTGTAAGTTTGTTATAGCTTCATCGACCATCCGGCGATAGCCCCGAGCCTCGACCTTGACTGCTTTTACTCTATTTATTACAACTACACTTAGCACCAACTGCTTAACAACTAGCATTAAATAAGATCGCATATTTTTAGAACCATATAATCAAATATAATTATAATTACCATTTTCAAGGTAAACAATCATATATGTTGTTCTTCTTTTGTATAAGTTATTATATCTTGAGGTATAGCCTGGGCCTTGTTACCAGCATTGTCACGTTTTTCTTTTGTATCTATAGAGGCTCCTTAGACGTTTAAGTGGGTCATGTATAAGTGTTGGGGATGTTATCGAATCAAGTTGTATGTTGAAATCCTATTACAATTAATCATAAACTGTAAGTACTTTTGGGAGTTTAATTATTGTATTATGTATGTATGGAAGAATGGACTAGCAACATATGTATAATTATATAACTGACCTTTTCAACAAATGAATCGGGTAAGAAAGGATTAGCAGTCTTGCTTGACCGGGTTCCCTCGGTTGAGCGTCGGTCGCACTCCTCGAGGTTGGGGCATGACATGAACAACACACAAAGAAGAAAAAATGGGGGAAACAGGGTTATAACTCTGAACAACCGACCGGGTCGTTACATCCTCCCCATCTTAAACAAACTTTTGTCCTCGAATGAGTCTAGAAACATACCTGGAGTCTCAAATAGGTGTGGATATATGCTCCGCATCTCCCGCTCGGTCTCCCAGGTGGTCTCCTCCACAGGCTAGCCTCTCCATTGAACCTTCACTGAAGCTATGTTCTTTGACCTCAACTTCCGGACTTGCCGATCCAAAATAGCCACTGGCTCTACATCATAAGTCATATCATCTTCCAACTGAACCGTGCTAAAATCCAAAACATGGGACGGATCGCCCACATACTTCTGAAGAATTGAAATATGAAACATCGGGTGCACACCCGACAAGATGGGCGGCAAAGAAATATCATAAACCACCTCCCCAATCCTCTGAAGTACCTCAAATGGACCAATAAACCGAGGGCTCAACTTGCCCTTCTTCCCAAATCTCATAACACCTTTCATAGGTGAAACCTTTAGCAATACCTTCTCCCCGACCATGTAAGATACATCACGAACCTTTCTGTCTACATAGCTCTTCTATCTAGACTGCGTCGTGCGAGGCCGCTCCTAAATCAATTTCACCTTATCTAACGCATCCTGCACCAACTCTGTACCCAAGAGTATAACCTTACCCGGCTCAAACCAACCAACCGGAGATCTACACCTCCTCACATATAAAGCCTCGTATGGAGCCATCTGGATACTCGACCGATAGTTGTTATTATATGCAAACTCCGAAAGTGGCGGAAAGTGGTCCATGAACCCCCAAAGTCAATAACACAAGCGCGCAACATGTCCTCCAATATCTGAATAGTGCGCTCGGACTGCCCGTCCGTCCGAGGGTGAAAAGTTGTGCTCAACTAAACCTGAGTACCCAATCCTCGTTGCACGGCCCTCCAAAACTGAGATGTAAACTGAATACCTCTATCTGAAATGATGGAAACTGGGACACTATGCAAGATAACAACCTCTTGGATATGTATCTTAGCTAATTGCTCTGAAGTGTAGGTGGTACAAATAGGAATGAAATGTGCAGACTTGGTCAGTCGATCCACAATAACCCAAAGAGCATCGAACTTCCCGAAGTCTGTGGGAGCCTAACTACAAAGTCCATGGTGATCCGCTCCCACTTCCACTCTCGAATATCTAATATCTGAAGCAAGCCACCGGGTCTCTGATGCTCGTACTTAACTTGCTGACAGTTGAGTCACCGAGCCACAAACACAACAATATCCTTTCTCATCCGCCTCCACCAATAGTGTTGCCTCAAATTTTGATACATCTTCGCGGCACCAGGATGGATGAAATACCGCGAGCTGTGGGCCTCCTCTAGAATCAACTTCCGAAGTCCATCCACATTAGGAACACATATCCGGACCTGCATCCTCATCACACCATCATCACCAATAGTCACATCCCTAGCATCACCTCGCCGAACCCTGTTCTGAAGAACGATCAAGTGTGGTCGTCATATTGACGCTCCCGGATACGGTCATAAAGAGAAGACCTGGAGGCTATGCAAGCCAATACCTGGCTAGGCTCCGAAAGATCCAATCTCACAAGCTGGCTCGATAAGGCCTGAACATCCAATGTCAAAGGTCTCTCTGTTGCTGGAAGATATGCTAAACTCCCCAAACTCTCTGCCCGATGACTCAAGGCATCGGCCACCACATTGGCCTTCCCCGGATGGTATACAATAGTGATATCATAGTCTTTAAGAAGCTCCAACCATACTTGAATATATGTTGTAGACTCCGGTGATCAGAATAAATCTCACAATGAACTCCATACAAATAGTGACGCCAAATCTTCAAGGTGTGAACAACGGCTGCCAACTCAAGATCATGCACCGGATAATTCTTCTCATGGGTCTTCAGCTGACGCGAGGCATAGGCAATCACCCTACCCTCCTACATCAAAACACAACCAATGCCTACCCTCGAGGCATCACAATACATAGTATAAGAACCTGAAGCTGGTGGTAGAACTAACATTGGAGATGTGGTCAAAGCAGCCTTAAGCTTCTTAAACTCTCCTCACACTTGTCCGACCACCTGAATAGAGCACCCTTTTGGGTCAATTTGGTCAAGGGCGAAGCAATATAAGAAAGCCCCTCCACAAAGGACGGTAACCAAGGAAGATCCTAATATCTGTAGCTGAGGACAGTCTAGGACAAATCTACACCGCCTCTATCATCTTTGGATCCACCTGAATACCCTCACTGGATACCACGTGCCCCAAGAATGCTAATGAACTTAGACAAAACTCACACTTGGAGAATTTTGCATAAAGCTTCTCCTCCCTCAATCTCTGCAATGAAATTATCAAATGTTGGGCATGCTCCTCCTGGCTACAAGAGTACACCAGGATGTCATCAATGAACACAATAACGAAGGAGTCCAAATATGGTTAGAATACATTGTTCATCAAATACATGAACGTTGTATGGACATTGGTCAGACCAAAACACATCACCAAGAACTCATAATGGACATAACAGGTCCTGAAAGTCGTCTTAGGAATATCTGAATCCCGAATCTTCAGCTAATGATACCCGGACGTCAAGTCAATCTTAGAGAACACCCTCACTCCTTGAAGTTGGTCAAACAAATCATCAATACGAGGCAAAGGATACTTATTCTTGACTGTGACCTTGTTCAACTTCCTATAGCCAATACACATTCTCATGGAACCATCCTTCTTCTTTGCAAATAAAACCAGTGCACCCCAAGGTGACACACTAGGCCGAGTAAACCCATTGTCAAGGATTTCCTGAAGTTTTTCTTTCAGTTCCTTCAACTCCGTTGGTTCCATATGATATGGAGAAATAGAAATGGGCTGAGGGACCGGCACCAAAGTCAATGTCCCTGTCAAGCGGCATACCCGATAAGTCTGCAGGAAATACATCCGGAAAATCACACACCACCGGAACTGAATCAATAGTGGGAGTCTCTGTACTAACATCCCTGACATAAGACAAGTAAGAAAGACAACCCTTCTCAACCATACGCTGAGCCTTCAAATATGTAATCACCCTACTCGGCACATAGTCTATAGAACCACTCCATCTACCCTCGGAAATCCCTACATCGCTAAAGTCACGGTCTTGGCGTGATAATATAGAATAGCATGACATGGAGATAGCCAATCCATGCCTAAATTCACATCGAAATACACCATGCTAAGTAAAAACAAATCCATGCGGGTCTCCATACCCCCAATATACACCACACATAACTGATACGCGCGGTCCACAATAATAGTATCGCCCACAGGAGTAGATAGATGAATAGGTGTAACTAATAACTCATGGGGAATATCTAGAAAATGAGAAAAGTATGATGAAACATATGAATATGTAGATTCAGGGTCAAATAATACAGAGACATATCTGAGAAATACAGGGACAATACATGTGATCACAACATCTGAAGCAATGGCATCTGGACTGGCTGTGAGGGCATAGAAACAGGCCTGACCACCCCCTTCTCTGCCTCCCCCTCTTAGGCGACCCCTAACTGACTGGTCTTCTCTCCTCGCTGCCTGAGGTCCACCTCTAGCTGGGTGGGCGGGTGGTGGAGGAACTGGTGTTGGCGCCATCAGACAAGTACCCCGCTGAGGATCCCCACCCAATAGCGTAGGGCAATCTCTCATAATGTGGCCAAAATCCCCACACTCGAAACAACCCCTCCTCTGACAATACTATTTCTCCTGATGTCAAAAAGAACTACCCGGTGATACCTGAGTGGATGGGGCATGATGAGAATCCTACGATGGCAGCGCACTGAATGATGACTGACCCTGTTGATGATTGTGAGAACCATGGCCAGATGATATACCACGGTGAAATGGACGAGCTCACGGGGCATGCCAGAATGGACGACATCTGTCATGCTGAAATTGAACCCCATAAGAAGTACCACTGAATCTACCTGGTCCACGAGGCCTCTTAGCCTTCCTTTCAACCCTATCCTAACCTTGAACCATATCAATCTGTCGCGCTATGTCAACAAGCTCATCAAAGGTAGCACTAGATAATCTCTCTCTGATTATAAGCAATTGAAGATGAAAACTGAGTCCATCTATAAACCTCATGATCCTTTCTCGGTATGTAGGAAAACCAAACCGCATGATGAGCCAACTCGGAAAAACGCATCTCATACCGGGTAATAGACAACTCACCCTGGTAAAGCTGCTCAAACTGCATGCAAAGCTCCTCTCTGCGGGACGCAGGTACAAACTTCTCCAGAAAGAGAACGGAGAACTGTTGCCAAGTAAGGGGTGCTACGCCAACCGGACCTACGCCTCTCGAAAGCCTCCCACCAACTAAGTGCAGCCCTAGAGAACTGGAAAGTAGTGAATGAGACCCCACTGGTCTCCATAATACCCGCGGTTCGAAGCATCATCTGAAACTTTTCAAGAAACCTTGTGCATCTTCACCCTCAACACCACTAAATGACGGAGTCTGAAGTCTCCCAAACCTCTCCAATATGCATTGCTCATCCTCTGGCATAACAGGAGCTACATAGTCCTGAGCAGCTGCAACCAGCTGGGCTGGAGGTTCCCCCATTGTCTGAAGTCCCTGAACAACCTGCTCAGGTGTGCGAGCGGCGGGAGTCTGAGTGCCTCCCCTCGCCTGAGAAGTAGTTGCGGTCGTAGTAACTGAGGTCGCCTGAGCAAGGCCCGTACACACTGATAAAATCTGGGCTAGGGCCTCCTGAAGGCCTGGAGTAATAATAGGCACACGTGGTGCCTAAGCTAGTCCCGTCGGAACCTCTACCTCCGGGACCTGGTCCTGAGCGGGAACAACTGGGGGATATATAGGTGCTACCGCAGCTGCTGCGCTGGCGATGTCTCCGCCCTACAGCCTCTACCGCGGCCTCGGCCTCTCGCGGCTCGAGTTGGTGGCTGTCCCTCTTGACCGATAGCACGAGTCCTCACCATTTGTGAGAGAATGAAATAACAGATGTTTAGTTACTAGAATACATAGAACACATGACAAGAATCCAAGAATGTGAAATTTTCCTAAAGGTTCTTTAGCCTCTCGAAGATAAGCACAGACGTCTCCGTACCGATCCGCAAGACTCAACTAAACCCGCTCATGACTCGTGAGACCTATGTAACCTAGGCTCTGATACCAATTTATGACAATCCAAATCCAAACCATGTCATGATGGCGTGTATCGTGATACATGGCAAGCCTACTTCCCAAAATATTGCTACCAATTTGATTATAAGAATTTAATAAAACATTTCCAATATTTGAATTTCTCAAAAACAAGCTACCTCTGAATATAAATAATACAAAAATACGAAAACGAGCCCCAAACATCGGGGTGTCACTAAGTCATGAGCGTCTAAATCTATGAACTAAGACATATAAAATGTTTAACTGTCAACACAGTCCAAAAGAAGAAATTATAAAAGGAGTAACAAGTTCCTGCGAACGGTAGCAGCTACCTTGCAGCCTCCAAAGATAGCCGGATTGAACTCAATGATCATCGCGTTCTAACTCACCTAGATCTGCACATAAAGTGCAGGGTGTAGTATGAGTACAACTGACTCAGTAGTAATAGAAATAACTAAGGAACTGAGTAGTAGTGACAAGATAAGCATAACAAGCAAATTACGTCCTTTCACAAATTAGAATAAACAGGAGTAAGCAGGTTGTTTTACCTTGAAAATGGTGTTAACAATTATATTTTATTTGTGGCTGTAAAAATATGTGATTTATTTCAATACTAGTGAATAACCAAGAAGTATTAAGTGTAAGTAAGAGGAAAATGATAACCAAACCAATGTTACCCAAGGAATTGGGACCTCGAGCTGATAGCCTCGGGGGTCTCGAGGTAGGTTAATAGTAATAAAGTATGAACAACAAATGAAGAACAATAAAACTAAGGAACAATTGAAGAGCACGTTAAACGAGAAAATAGAGTAGAATGTTCTATTGCAGCGAATGTTTTCTTTTTTTACAAATGATTGGGGTCCCCTTTATATAGTAGTGAAAAACCTTAATATGGTACATTTCTAATTATGACAAAGAATACTATTGGTACAGTTGTATAACAACCTAGTATGGATTTGTACTATCTCTTACAAATCGTATCTGACCTTACCACGTATCCTTGGGGAATTCTCGCTTTTTCTTGACTGCCATCGATTTCGCACTGCCTCGAGGTAGGCCGTGGAGGGCCTTTGATGTACTCTCTCGAGGTATACATTCTGAGATCGGACTTGAATTTTACTTCGAGCCTTTTGAGCTCAGGCTCGGAACACCATAGAGACCTCGAAATCAGGCTTTCCGATATCGATCGTATACAGATAGTCCCCGTGTTTTTTAGAATGAAATGATAAGAAACAATTTGATTCGACCCTTCGACGCTCAAATCATGATGTCAGTCACGTGAGGTCAGTGGTTGGTGTGACTGAAAAGCCGTGCAAAGGTCACATAATGACTAGTGGTCGTCGTTTAGCTTCCCCAAAATGCTTAAATGACCCCTATAAATACTCCAATCCTTTACTCTTCATATATTTACTTTCTACAACATCCTCAACTCTTCTCTACATTTACCCTTTCCTTGGGTTCATCTCTTAACCAATTTCTCATTCTTGTTCTGAAATTTCACAACAAAATGGCCAAAACTTCAAAGAAAGTTCCCCAAAAAGAGACAGCCCCTTCATTCTCATGCTTGTCTAAAATAAAAACGGTGGTACTTCCTTGTATTGAGGAGTGTATCCCCGGGCCTTGTGAAACGTCTTCTGATTTTAAAGGTTAAAAAACCTTCTTCGGTTGTGGGACGATGCGAACCCATGTCTCGATACATTATCCTAATAACCAAACATGAACAAGTGAAGGCGGATTGTCGTTGGGGGGATGCAGTATAGGTGGATATTCCTTCACCTGGAAAGGACATAACCACTCACAAAGCTGGTTTCCTAAGCGTATACACATACCCATTCACCTTAGGTCCTGTAGAACCTTCTTTGCCCCCGCTAGATCCAGTGATCCTCGATTTTTGTCGACAATATCATGTGACGCTCGGCAAAATCTAACCTTCCTTCTAGCGAATTGTTTACCTAATTATGTATTTTTCGAGTCAGGTTGAGGGGATTCCCTTTACCCTCGACCATATGATTAGACTATACAGCCCTCGTCTCTATCGAGGTGGCTTGACAAAATTTCAACATTGATCTTCGAAGTCTTTCTTTGCTAGCATCGATGAATATAAATACCGGGGGTAAATAAGCCGCTTCGGTCGAGTCAGGACCTCCGACCTGATTCCTGGTGACAAGATGCCATTCCGCAAGGAATGGAATATGAAGCGTAAGTATGAATTCGTCGAGTACGTTTCATTAATCATATGTTTTCTTTTTCATTCAGACTAACTCTCTTCTGATGATACAACCGTCGAATAGTACCGTGGTGAAGTTAAGGACTTCCCAGGCTGGATTCGACAACTAGCTTCCACCTCCACATATGTTGACCGCGTCTGGCATGACTTGGACAAAGGCCTATGGGAGGCCAAAAACCATGGTGAGCTTTTATCATTGACATATTTGAGTCCCTTAGTAAAATATCTCTTGAGAGCACACTCAACTTTTGCGCTTATGTAGGACTCGGGGATGATGTTTCAATGAGGTCATCCCCACCTGACGAGGTAGAGGCCCAAAAACCTGCCAAGGATAAGAAGAGAAAGAAAGGGTCACTGGTTGAGTCCCCGAAGCCCAAGAAAACCAAAGCTCGGAAATCTAAGTTTGATATGGTGGCTTTATCTTCGGAAGCCATCGAGAGTCTTCGTGTTGAGGACAAAGAGGATGATCATTGTCCGTTAGTGATCAAAGTAAGAGGAAGCACTGATGCTTCAAAGGCTGCCGAGCCGAAGATTGTTGAACCAAAGGCTGCCGATGTGGTCCAATCTCGAGCTAAGGAGATTCTCGAGGGGAGTTCGAGTAAAGTCCCTGAACCGACCAGCGACCAAAATACGTCTAGTGCCGAAGGGCACATGATCAATGAACTCGGAGAACCCAACTCTAAAGCTCCTCGAAGGGGAGAGAAGGCTCTGATTGAGCCACTCGGGGTCGTTAATGTAGATGACTCTCCACCAGGCCCATCATTTTCTCCAGGGCAAATACGGGATGCCCAAGATATAGGGACTCCTGACTTGGGGGCATCCCATGAAGAGAATGATATATTTGAAGAATGCTTTGCCGGGATTGAGGAAATCCCCGATCTTGATGCCTCATTCATTTTCGAAGAAGCTGAGAAGCTTCGAAAACAAGTAATCTTTGACTTAAAAACTATATTTTGAGTTTCGATTCTCGTTTTTCTGACTTCCTTCTTTTGTGCTTCAGGACGTGATGCTCTTCGACCAAGCCTTTCCCAAGTCAAGAGCTGACCAAGTTCATTGTGAGGATGCGTTTAGGAAGATTATGTTAGAGTCGAATGAGCTCAAAGCTCTAAATGCCAAAAGAGAGAGGGAACTTAACTATCTTCGAGCAAGTTCGGAGAAGGCGTCTCGAGAGCAGGCCGATTTTGTTGAGCAGGTAATATAGCCTTCATGGGCTTATTTGGTGCTTACTCATTTTAGTGTTTAATGTCTCAACTAAATTCTTGCAGCTCAAGCATAAGGATGACCTAGTGAGGCGACTTCGGGAGGAGCTTAGGGTCAAAGATATTGAGATCCTCGGGTTGAAGCAGTGCATGGATGATATGGCCTCCAGAAGGATACTCTTCGAAAGAGGCTGACCTCGGCTAAACATTACCTTCAAAGGTAAAAGGAAGAAAGCTGTAAATATAAGGATCTTCATATAGAGTCGGTCGCAGAATTATCCAAAGCCTTGTCCGAAGCTGATGCACCCATGTCTTCATATCAGACTGATGTTGCTACTGCAAATACTCGGGCTAAGAAGGTATCTATTGAAGCTGAGCTCAATTTAAATTGTGCCCTAGACCATTCTCGATTGGAATATCGAAGGAAGGCTCTCGAGGAGGTGCATGCCAAAGGTTTTGATCTTTCTATCGAGATCGAGAAAGTGAAGGCCTTAGAAGAAAAATCGGCTGCAGTGCTCACTTCCGATGAGGATTCTGCTAGTGGCTCGGAGAGTGGTGAAGATGAATACTAGGCTTCTTTCATTTTCCTTCTTTTATGTAAGGGCTCCGTGTGGGAGCTTTGTAAATGTGATTTTGTGAACGCCATTTGAATATAAAAGTATGTTTTGTTTCATCTTCGTTTTGTGTTAATTCATGTCTTTCCTTTACCTTTAAGATTTGATGTTGTTGACGATCAGTCTGATGTATTGAACTTAGAATAAAAAACCCTTAGGTTTTTATTCTTTGATCGATGACCGATAGTAGATGACCACTTAAGGTCCAATCATCGAGCTAAGCTTTAGCTCGGGACTTTCGAGTCCGAACTGGGTAAGGTCTCGAGCGTGGTGTGCTTCGGCCTTTAAGTTCTTTAAGTATCGGCCCTTAGGATTTAGAACATCGGCCCTTAGGCACTTTACGGTTGGCCCTTAAGCTCTTTTAAGTTGGCCTTAGGCTCTTTAGGTTGGCCCTTAGGCTCTTACATGTTGGCCCTTACGCTCTTACAAATTGGCCCTTACGCTCTTTTTAGATTGGGTCAATTCGACCTCTAAGATGGCTGTTAGTTTCCCCCTTTTTGGCTAAAGACTTGTAAAAAATTTGTTATGCCTTGGCATGTTTTCATATTCGTTCGACTTTTCGACGATTTGATTGTTTGGAACTTAGTTTGTAAGTCGATGTGCAACGATAGTTGAATACCCCTTGGAGTTTCTCGAAGGTTGATATTTTCGAAACCTTCATACTGTTCGGGGCTGATTTTATCGAAGCCCCTTTTCTTATGCCGAGGGTATCCTGATTTAACCGGTTTTTCGAAGTGTTTGAAAGCCTTTTGTTTTATGGAGGAAGTCGGACGTCTCCAAGTCGCATTATTTCGGTCGTAGCCTTTTCATATGACAATAGTCTTTTGTATCACCGTAGCCTTTAGTCCCCATGTGAGATGGCCTTGGCCTTGATATCGAGGGGATGCCTTTTTTAAGGTCTTATAAGTTCGTGAATGCCTCATTGAGGTCTTATAGGTTCGATTTTGCCTCATTGAGATCTTCTAAGTTGGAGTTTGCCTCATTGAGGTCTTATAAGTTTAAGTTTGCCTCATTGAGGTCTTATAGGTTCGAGCTTTTGATGGCTCGATGTGTTGATTGTCGATGGAAGTCCCGAGTATTCGAGTATATTTATCCCTTGAGCCGTTAATTGTGAAAATAGTAGATTTATTTTAGGCACAAAGTGTTTTGATATAAAAAGAATGCTTCTTTGAGTAATTTATACATGCGTACATGTTTCTTCCATCGGGGGCTTGACTATTCTATATGGACATGATTCTTTCGACCGTTTAGCCTATTCGAGGTTGATAAAAAAGAAGCCTTGAATACTTGTTGAGTTTTCCTTAGGTAGCATATAGGTGTTGCCTCGTTAAAAACATTGCCGGTAAAACCCATTTGGGATAAAACCCGATCTAAGGGAAAAAGAGTGCAACACATGCTTTAAAACCCAAGTGCTTCGAGCTGAAGGGTGCTTCGATATCTCCAGTCGAACACCTGTAAGAAGTTAGTATGAGATATAAATGAAAAAGGGAGAAGGTTATACCTCAGCAATAATAGCGTTTGAGCAACGATATATTCCAATTGTTTGGTAGTTGCTCGCCTTCTATAGAGCTAAGTTTGTAGAATCCTTTGCCTACTACTCCAAGGACACGGTACGGTCCCTCTCAACTAGGGCCTAGCTTCCATTCATTTGGTTTTCACGTGTTAAGCGTGAATTTTCTTAGAATCAAGTCCCCGACTCCGAAGTAGCGGAGGTTTGTTCTTCTGTTGTGGTCCTTTTCCATGCTATCCAGTAATAACCCGCTCTGATCACTTTTCGAACTAAGGAGTTGGCACCGGAGTGGTTGCCACAAGTTCCCTCGTGGATTTCTCGTAGCACATAATCAGTGTCCCCTAGTCCCAGACATACTTCCAATGATTTGTCGAAAGTCCTCCTATACCATGTTCCATTCTCGACGAGTGAAAATCGGGTTGCTTTGGCTCGAAAGGCCCTCTATTCTTTTGGGTCCGTGGGGAGCTTCCCATGTTTCAAGTAGTTGATGTACTTGTTCCTCCAATCCCATGTTAGACTCGTTGAGTTAATTTCTGCATGACCCTCTTCGATCATCGACTTTGATAGTTGTACGAAAGTCCCCGGGACTATGTCATCTTCTTCAACAGAAGAACCGAAGTTTGCAAGTGAATCGGCCTCGTTGTTCTGTTCTCGAGGTACGTGGACCAGGGTCCACTCTTTGAAGCGATGCAATGTCATTTGAAGCTTGTCTAAATATCTTTGGATCCTATCTTCTCAAACCTCGAAGCTTACATTTACTTGGTTAATCACAAAAGGAGAGTCCCATTTTGCCTCGATGACCTCTGATCCTAGTCCTTTTGCTAGTTTGATACCTGCAATCATGGCCTCATACTTGGCCTCATTGTTAGTAAATTTCGAAGTGTTTATAGATTGTCTAATGATGCAGCTCGTAGGTGATTTTAAAACTATATCGAGCCTTGACCCTTTCACATTCGAGGCATCGTCAGTGAAGAGGGTCCATACCCCCGATGATGTACCCATTTTTAGCAAGAGTTCCTTTTCTACTTCGGGTACGAGGGGGGCGTAAAATCGACCAGGAAGTATGCCAAAATTTGAGACTTGATAGCCATTCGAGGTTGATATTCGATATCGTACCCTCCGAGTTCGATGGCTCATTTGGCCAATCGTCCTGATAATTCGGGCTTATGCAAAACGTTTCGAAGTGGATATGTAGTTAATACACATATAGGATGACATTGAAAATATGGTTTCAATTTCCTAGATGCACTTATTAATTCAAGGGCTAATGTTTCTAAATGTGGATACCTGGTTTCAGCATCTCCTAGGGTCCGACTTACATAATAGACAGGAAATTGTGTACCTTGTTCTTCTCAAACTAATATGCCACTTACCGCTAACTCAGTCACGGCTAAATATAAATTGAGTGTTTCACCCTTCTTAGGTGTATGAAGCAAGGGCGGTCTGGAGAGATACCATTTTAATTCTTTCCTATTGACACTCCGGAGTCCACTCGAAGTTGTTTTTCTTCTTGAGTAAGGAGAAGAAATGATGGCTCCGATCTGAAGACCTCGAGATAAACTAGCCTAAGGCAGTTATTCTTCCGGTTAGCCATTGTACGGCTTTCACATTGTTCACGATGGTGATTTCCTCGATGTCTTTGATTTTGTCGGGGTTAATCTCGATCCCCATGTTCGACACCATGAAGCCCAAGAACTTGCTTGAACCGACTCCGAATGCGCATTTCTCAGGGTTGAGTTTCATGTTGTACCTTCGTAGGATATCGAACATCGCCTGCAAATGAGTCAAATGGTCCTCTGCGCACAGGGACTTAACTAACATGTCATCAATGTAAACTTACATAGATTTACCTATTTGATGTTCAAACATCTTATTAACTAGGCGTTGATATGTATCTCCTGCATTTTTTAGCCCGAAGGGCATTACATTATAACAATACGTACCATACTTCGTGATAAACGAAGTCTTTTCCTGGTCCTCTGGGTTCATTTGAATTTGATTGTACCTGGAGTAGGTGTCGAGAAAAGTAAGGATCTCGTGTCCGGCCGTAGCATCGATCAAGCGATCGATGTTGGGCAGTTGGAAATAATCTTTGGGGCGTGCTTTATTCAAATCTTTGTAATCTACACACGTTCTAAGTTTATTCCCTTTTTTAGGGACTACTACTACGTTATCTATCCATTCGGGGTATTTTACTTCCCTAATGGATCTTATTTTGAGAAGTTTGGTTACCTCATCTTTGATGAATGCATTCTTTACCTCGGACTGAGGTCTTCTTTATTGCTTCGCCGGTTTGAACCTGGGGTCGACACTTAGTCGATAGGTGGTTATCTCCGGTGGGATCCCTGTCATATCTAAGTGGGACCAAACAAAGAAATAAATGTTATCAATAAGAAATTGAATAAGTGTTTTCCTCAGTTCGGGGGTTAATCCCGTTCCCAGGTATACCTTTCGTTCCGAGAGATGCTTGACCAACAGGGCCTGCTCAAGTTTTTTGACTGTGGACTTTGTTGCATCTGATTCCTCGGAGGCAATGAAGGCTCGAGGGGTGAGGAAATATTTTCCATCGTCCTCGACCATTTGTTCATCGGTCACTTGTCCCTCGGGCACAACCGAGTGTATGAGCTATGATTGCTATCTGGCTACCTGCTTGTCCTTTGACTTCTTTGAGGTGGATAGAGACTATACTGGTGCCAAGTCGTGCATTGCGAACATCTCTTTAGCTGTGTGTTGCTCTCCATATATTTTTTTCACTCCATCCTTTGTTGGGAACTTTATCATTTGATGAAGAGTCGATGACACTGCCCTCATGTTGTGGATCCAAGGCCTTCCAAGTAGGGCATCGTACCTCATGTCACCTTTGATGACATGAAACTTGGTGTCTTGTATGGTTCTGACATCGTTCACGGGGAGGATGATTTCTCCCTTCGTTGTTTCACTCACCATGTTGAACCCATTCAGGACTCGAGAGGCAGATATGATTTGGTCGAGCAACCCGAGTTGTTCCACGACCCTTGACCTGATTATGTTGGACGAACTAACTGGATCCACGAGAACACGTTTAACTTGAACTTTATTTAAAAGGATAGAAATTAACATTGTATCATTGTAAGGCTGAGATAAGGCCTCGATGTCTTCCTCGTTGAATGTAAGGGTGTCCTCGGGTATGTAGTCCCGAGTCCGCTTCTCCTTCTTGATGGATACTTTTGTTCACTTGAACACAGGTCTCTGTGGGACATCGACTCCTCCGATGATCATGTGAGTGAAATGTTAGGGCTCTTCCGATTCATTCTTCCTATTTTCATCTCCCTCTCGAAAGTGGTTCTTGGCCCGGTCACTGAGAAACTATCGAAGGTGCCCCTTGTTGAACAATTGGGATACAACCTCTCAAAGTTGTCTGCAGTCCTCGGTCCTATGACCATGAGTTCCATGATACTTTCACATTAAGTTGGGGTTCCTTTGAGAAGGATCGGATTGTATGGGCTTGGGCCATCTTGTGTCTCTGATCTTGCCGATGGCTGATACGATGTCGGAGGCATCGATGTTGATCGTCGATGTTAAACTAGCGTAACAAGCAACCCCTTGCGGAGTGACAGAATACGGATAACTTCCGGTTACTTTAAGGTTCACCGAACATTTCCTCACACTCATTTTATTACATAGCAACGATACCAATCTATTGTACTCTATTGTAAGTGGTGATACGCTCAATTTACACCTTAAAATAATGTAAGCGATCGTTGTCAAATATAGTAACCCAACAAGGTTGGGGTCGAATCCCACAGAGAACAATATGAGGGCGTTTAGGAATGCTAGAGAATTATCACTTATCGCGCAGTGCCAAACAAATANAACACTTGAATATGGTTTATGGGAATATTCAGCTAGAGAATTATCACTTATCGCGCAGTGCCAAACAAATATGATTTTGGGATTTTGATAATTGTTTATAATTAAATGTGAAAATATAAACTAACCTAGAATAATGTTTCCAAAGGGATTAGCTAACCCTAGGACTCGCCCATTAACTCCGAATTAGTTTTGGAAAAGATTATTTGGGGTTGGGAAAGATTAATTAACAAGAACTTGAGGATTTAACCCTCATTTTATAGATTCTACCTAGGGATAGGATTGAACTACTTGTAGCCAAACTCGGAAGTGCTTAATCTCCTAATTGGGTTAGGGATAATTCAATTAGGAAGTCTTGTTAGTCTTTGGGAAAAGCTAATTAAGAAATGTTATCCGTGGCTAATTAACATTACCCGCTCATATTTGTAAAATCGTGAAATACATTGGATCGTTACTCGAGTGTAATACCCGAAGCATCGATACTTGTTGCCATCGATCATTTTAATTGCTTTCTAGGTTAGTTTATATTTTCGCATTTAGTTATAAACAATTATCAAAAACCCAAAATCGTATTTGTTTGGCACTGCGCGATAAGTGATAATTCTCTAGCATTCCTAAACGCCCTCATATTGTTCTCTGTGGGATTCGACCCCAACCTTGTTGGGTTACTATATTTGACAACGATCGCTTACATTCTTTTAAGGTGTAAATTGAGCGTATCAAATTTTGGCGCCGTTGCCGGGGAACAATAGGCGTAACTTAGGTTATTGGTTGTTGGAGAAGTAAGCTTGAGTGATTTGGTCCAAACTTGTAAATATTTGTGTAATTAATTTTTCTTGTTTATTTTCTTGATTTTCCACAACAAAAAAAAAAAGAGAAAAACAAAATGGCATCATATAATGATTATTGGTCGAATGGTAGTTGTTCATATTTTGATGACCCTTGTCCTTATTGTGGAGGACAACACTCGTGGCTAAATTGTTTAAATTCTCCCAAGGATGACTTGTGCGCACAATTTCAAACCCATGAGTGGAGTATTTGTGATAGGTGTGGTGGCCAAAATGGTCATGTGTATGATTGTTTGTATTTGTCCGTCCCTTCCCCGAGCCCCCACTATGATGAATCTACTTTTTGTGATGGAAATTTTAGGGGCAATGAAGTGGAGGAATTTGAGCATAATAGCAATGGAGAGTTCAAGCTCATGTTGGAATGTCTACTTGAAAAAGGAAACCATGAGCAACATGCCTTGGAGGAACTTTTGGAGACCAATCTCCAAAATGATTTGGCACTTGAAAGGTTGCACTCAAAAATGGACGCAATGATTGAAGCTTCAAAGGCTCAAAAAGCCTTAGACGCGAGTGACAACCAGGAAGTTGAATCCTTGGCACTCGAACAAAACCAAGAAGAACTCTCAAATGCTCAAAATGAGAGGATAATGCATATGTTAGGCCATTCTGGAGAATGAGGAAAAACACAACCTCGCGCTCGAATGCTTGAAATTTGATGTAGCTCAGAACGACGAACACATCCGCACTTTGGAGGATCAATTGCAAGCATTGATGGAAACTCATCATGCATCTCAAGCCGCAAGTGTGGATGAAAGTCAAGAAGAGTTCATAACCAAGGGCGAGGATGAGTGTTACTTTGAGGAATCAAGCCTTGAACATCCGCCAACCGACTCCATGAAAATTTCGGATGCCAACAA
This sequence comes from Nicotiana undulata, assembly GCA_005239495.1. NCBI lineage: Eukaryota > Viridiplantae > Streptophyta > Magnoliopsida > Solanales > Solanaceae > Nicotiana > Nicotiana undulata. The sequence goes on from ML248921.1 coordinate 82,749, forward strand.
AAATATGGAACTTGAGTCAACCGTGGTGATTGAAAATTTGGTTGAGTTTGACTCAATTCCGGGGGAAAATGAGGATGTCAAAATTGAAGAAAAATTGCAAGTTGGGAGTTTGAAGGCACATTCCAAGCATTTCTCGACTTTGGAATTGTGTGGTGAAACGGAAGTTGAACTACATGAGTCCTTGGAGTATTGCGAGGAGGAAAATTTCGTGCCATACATCTTGCAATTTGAAGAACAAAGAAGACAAAATGACATCCCTCACATACGGGCCAAGAAGTGCAGAATGAAGAATTTCAGGCTTGGTCCGGTCATCTCTCTACCACCCCCCACCGCCCGTGGGCATAAGCTTGATTCCAAGCTAGGTGCCCAGTTCATATCGTCAAAGTGGCGAGAAAAGTGGTAAAAGTTGACTTGCGTCGTGCCACGACTTTAAATGCGGCGCTTGGTGGGAGGCAACCCATCGTTGAAAATTTTCTTTTTAGAATAGCTTCTTATATTATTTCTAACCAATCTGCCAAGTTTCATATTTGTTGGAGTGGATTTGAGCAGGTTTAGGACACCGGGGGGCTAAACGCAGTGCAAAGAAGGCAAAAAATAAATAAATAAATAAATACCACTGGGCAACACTGCCCAATTATGCGATGACCCCAGGCCATTCTGACCAGCCATTCTTCCAATACAGTCTGCTAGTCTGATGCAGACCTCAGGGAGACCCTCAAACTTTGATCTTTTAT